>JAQFXU010002462.1:0-20619 GCA_034693705.1 Spatulosminthurus flaviceps
TTAACTTGGTTTTGGATGAATTATTTTTTGGCTAAAATAATTTTGTATGAAAAAGTTTTTGGTTAACTTGGTTTTGGTTGACTTATATATGGTTTGAATCATTGCATTGGATGAAAAAGTTTTTGGATGAGCTGTCCGGCTCCCGGTAGTACATGTTAAATCCCGTACAAGCGATTTTTGCATATAGCGCCTTTTGGACTTTAACCGACGATATATTAGAGGATTGGGGAGAGGGACTCGGGAAAGTTTTTTCATTAAAGAAACAAAGAAATGGTAGGAAATGTGGAGAGGATACGTCGTAGGAGTAGAAGAATACTATTTACTACAGTCATACTATTTGAAGACAATTGATTCACTTTTAGTCCTGTTGCTGCAGCAGTGGTCCTTTTAACGCGTAAAACTTACTAATTTATTTATCTGTTTTAATTGATATTTGTAGCAGTCACTCCACTTTACTAAGCAAACTTGATTCATTATCACAATTTCTTCAAGTTTATTTCTCCACTATTTCAAATCCGCCATTAAGTCCCTCCAGTTTTTAAAAAGTTATAAATTCCCACCAAAACTTCATAAAGTAACAAAGTTCCACTTCCCAAAAAGCTTAACAGATAAACAAGTTTAAGAATTTTCGGAGGGAAAGGAAAAACGCGGATGGTTTTATGTAACCAAACCTCATTTCCTATATCTTCATATAATAATACTATGCCAATTTTTTTGGTTTTGTACGTTACATTTTCTCTTACTAAACAATCCTATTCATTCTCCGTCCATTACGAAAGCAGTGCCTTTGAGATTACACTTATGAAGAAATAAAGTTCAATTCTCTGGGTTACTACTCAGCGTCTATAGCGTTCAAAAATATCAAAGAAAGTTCAAAAAACTTGTTATTTAGCATATAAACTGTATTGTAGGTGTGGGTTCAAGGGAAGGGAGTTAATTTGTCCACACACATTCACGTGTTTAAAAAAAATGAAACAAGCAGAGTTTTAGTCCAATCACGAAATATTAATCTATTGTCCTTACGGAAGTTTAACATTGGCAACTTTAAAGAGAGCGAGAGAGAGAAAAGTCTCAGAAACGCTATTTTCCTTTTGTGAAAATAAGTTAAGTGGGCGGAAAAACTTAATAATTATCGTAACACTAATACTAGAATAATGAATTGAGTCTTTGAGTTTTATTTGAATCAGACAATGGTTTTAGAAACAGCTTAGACTATTTGTGTGGATCTAAATGATGTAAGCTCTTGTTCATGCTTGCTTTCTTTTCAAGTATATGTAGTGCTATACTCCTTCTTTGGTGTCTGGAGGTCCTCGAGTGTAAATATCACCTCCTACAAGTGTTATCTATAAGAAAAAGTCTGAAGTAAACTTAATGGAATGCAATGCTGAATTTTCCAGGAAAAATCCTAACAATCTCTAACGTTTAATCCCTAATGAGATTCTTAAAGAGTCACGGGAAGGTTTTGTAGAGCAGATTTAGGATTTTTTAGAGAGTTTTTCGTGTCTTTCTTCGAGTGGAAATACGTGCTCAGAGCAGCCTCACCTGGCAGAGCTTTAAATATGCAGATAGAGTCATTGGTGCTTGTTGAGAACAGCCATATGAACTGACTTGGCTGGAATGGAGAAAAATCATGTATTTAATTATAAAGGAATTTTCCGTCTACGCTTGTAATTGCATACTTTTTTAACGATTGTTATTCTCCCTGAAGGGAATTTTATTATTATATATATTATTTTATATATATATATATAGTACATAATGGTTCCCGTATTTTTTAACTGAAATTCTGCTTTCGAGATTTTTGTTCAGGGGAATAAAAAGTAAAGGAAGAGAAACAAACATCGTGCTTTTCTTTTAAGAATTCTTTCTGATGATTTTTGAGGAGGGACTTGACAGTTATAGTAAGTTGTAAAGGAATAAGCCATGCTTCATTCAACTTTTTTGAATTTCCTTAAAAAATAGCTCTCAAAGAAAAAACCAAAATTGTATCTATTGAAAATTTCCTATTCATTTCGACCTACACTGTGAATGGAGAAAGTGACTTTCTTCAACTGAAGATGATTTTCATGCAAATCAACATGGAGATATTCTCATTATAACTTTTCATGCAATTAATTTTAATGAGAGAGGTGAAAATGAAATTTCATGTGTGACAGGTGTAGGAGGTCAATCAAATCGTTGGATAGAAAGGACTGAAAAAATTGCCAAGAAAAGTTCTATTCTAGTTTCCTCGTACATGTTTTGCAATATTTCATTCTCTTTTGCTCAGGACATAGACAAAGCAGTCAATCAACTTTTGAAGGAACTCAAAAAGATCAGAGTTTTTGTATGGAAAAAACTAATAATTCTTTGTTAGTATGTAGTATAGAAAAACAAAGAAGCTTGAACAAATAACGTAGGAATAATTGCAAGCTGTCACGTTCTTGTAAAAGTGGAGACAGATTTATCACTACTTTGCTACCTGTTCAAGTGTAAAAACTCACATCCATGCGGTAACGTTCATTAAATTTTCCTAAATTATTAACGAGACTCTATAAAATTCCAAGAAGTATACTTGATTTTTACGGTGGATTGACCTTTGACACAGTTCCATGTTATGATGAACACGCAATTTATGCATTCGAACGGAGGTTGGAAATAGTGATTTTATTATACCTGTTCCAACAGGCATAAAAATTAACTGTTGACAGTATGAGGGTGTTGGTCTTTGAATTTTTCAGCGGGTGCTCCCTGACTGGCTGGAAAATAAAACTTGCCTGTTAAACCTGACCGTAATGGTTGGAACTTACATCAATGTTTATGAAGCTTTAGAGCTACAAGTTGTTTTTCTTTTGTGGTTGCATTTAATTAATTTTGTGGTTAAAAATTCGGTTGATTATAACAACATAGGCATGTTGGAGATGATTCTTTACGATTGCATGCATTTATATGCGTGAGAATGCAACAGGCAACAACACAATTTTTGATAACTTGTATGATAAAGTTGTTTGTTATTATTTTGGTAAGATTTTAATATACCTAACAATAATAAAACTAGATTTCCTTGTTTTTTAATGGTGCTATGTATTGTATCATTGAGAACATTAATTGAAAATTGCAACATGATTGGAATATTCTATGATTAAACATAGGATGGAATTCAGCCGGCGAAAAGCAAATGAAGGCACTAAATAGATGTTAGAAATCATAAAATTTTTATGCCTGTAACATTTCACAGGCATGAATTACATTTGTATGATAATACATAACACATACGACCTACTTCTCAATTACCATCATTCTCAGTATGTAGTAGCACTCAGTCAGTAAATTATACATGTGAAGAAAAATTAATCAATAGTCATATTTTGTATGAGAGGAAGCTCCTTTGGCTGGAGTGTTGAGCTGATTCATCCTAGCGCACCTGTCAATTCCCATTGAGAAACGATCCTGTTCCCAATCCGCTTTGTCTTCCATTCCTTTCAGTTTGGGAAAATCTGGCCGGCCTACTGCAGTATGATAGCCTAGCATGGGTTTATTTTCTCTCATTATATAAGTAAGGTTAGTGCGTGGTGAGTGTTGATTACTTTGTCACAATGCACACTCGGATTTTCTTACATAATAATGTAGTTATTCTCAGAGACTACATTCAACAACGACTCCAAAATGAATTCACACCAGCTACATGGTATTCAATCAAGAATTTCTAAAGAGTGTATACAAGCAGTAGTTGCAAAGTACGGAGGAAATCAAATCTTCTCCCTTTTGCCCCCAAGCCCTTTCCACCACCTCCATAGAATGCCAAGAGAGAGAGAGAGTGAGAGAGAGAGAGTGAGAGAGAGAGTGAGAGAGAGAGAGAGAGAGATAGAGAGAGAGAGAGAGAGTACAGGGTGAAAGAAAGCTTTCGCCAGAGATAAAACTATCAAAAATCCCTGTTTGTCCAATGCACAATGTCCCAGCCTTTTAATGTGCGCGCTATTTTCAACATATAATTACTATAATGCCAGAAAAAAGGGCCAAGTCCATTGGCGAAGTTACCAAGCAAATTATATTTCAATGGTGACAAGCAAAATTCAAATAGCTTCTGCATAAGGCTCTGCAAGGCTCAGTGTTGGAAGCATAGAGACACAATGAAGAAACGTATAGGGAAGGGGCGCTAAGGAGAAAGTTCAACATGGCTTAGTAAGTGATAGGTAGGTACTACCGCAAGATTTAGCCACGGGGATGTCAATGTATAAGACACCTGTATTTTTCTATCCTTACAAAGTTCACCATGGTTCTTCTCTAGTCTTTGAAGTCCTCAAATCCTCTGCGTATGTACATTAACTTTTAACGTGTGAAAGAGAATTATAGTTTTAATTCCTACACCCAAGGCCGGATTCCGAGAAAGTAAAAGTTTTTAACTAAATCTGATATGTGGTTGTACAAACTTAGCTCCTATGCAATCACAGCCATGTGCGTACCTGGGCTCTCATTTAAGGGAACTCTCTCTTTCTAACTCGCTACTTTCACCATAGCTATTACATACAAGTTGATAAATTCCTTGGGATGAATGAAAGTATGTAGAAGATTGGAAGGGAAACAGGCTAGAAATGAAGTGGTATAAACCGCCCCATTAATAGGAAGCTTTCTAAATCCATTCTACTACCACAAATACTTACGCCCTGGAAGGAACGGCCGGACAAGTTTGAATAGCTATAATTGCTGCATCACTCTGTGCTGCGTAGGAAAGTAGAGCCACACGATTTCCTTAATTGTCTTGACGTGAGAAAAGCATATAGTCCATAGGAGTTCTAAACTCCTTCCTTTCTAACGCTTACTTCAATAATTCACATTTACTTGATTCTCCCACTTGGTCGGATGAAGCCCAGTCTTTTTTTCATCTGTGTCGTCTATTCTGCAATTCTTTTGAAAGTAATAGAAAAAAATGAGGTCGGAGCCTCTACATACATAACTTTTGAAAAAGTGTGAAGCTGCCTTAGAATTCTTATCATAGAATTTCGACTAGGTTCATTTACTTTACTGCCGCTAAAATTTTCCAATCAACTTCAAACGCTCTAGTTAGGTAAATATGGGAGAGTCGTAAAATTACGGAGACTCTTAAATCAAAATCCATGTTATTACAGGAGGTTGGGAGTTTCTGGGAAAAAGGTCATTGAAGCGGTGTGCCACAGGCATTGTGATCATTTATTCGCAATTACTATACGTACATATATATTACTCTTACTACTTGTCAGATGAAAATTCAAAGGTAAAGGATGTGATTGAGTGTGTGACCTTCAAGGAGAGAAAAGAGCAAAGGAAAGGAATGAGGCACACCCGTGCTATTAGTAAGGCTGATAAGTACAACTCCTTAAGGACGTTAGCGATTTATGACATACATGGTCTCAACCGAGCGAAAGGATTCTTTCTTTAATTCTCCAAGGATGTGATTACAGATCATCATTTATTACAAGTTGTCAGGGAAGGTTTGATTTTTCTAGCTCGGTCCAATTTTAGAGATTCATTATTTTATGGGATTTATGAGGATTTTTATACATGCTAGAGCCAACAGTACAAGAAAGTCCCCCTTTTCATTAGATTGCCTTTCTCTAATTGGAATTCCATTGTTTTACTCTACTCTTGATTAATTTAAGGTGACGCCCATGGAAAATAAATTTCCCTTTACTGGGCTCTTATTTTATGTGCCCAAAATCATATCATTCCTCTCTCACCCTTCCTAATTAACATCTGCGAAATAAAATGTATTTATGTCCCCAAAAAACTTCAAATATTGTTAAATGTATTCATTACGCATCCCTGAAAAACCATAAAAAATAGCTGTCTCACGTTCTGGGGATATGAATAGGATTTCTGGAGATAGAAGGTATAAAGTAGGAAAAGGGAATAAAATCACATCCCAGTTTAGGGTTTTGAAATAGGAACCACTTTACCATTTCCAATCCTAACAAATGGCAGATTTTTTAAATGTAATTATATTTCCAATCGACAAAGATATAGATTACATATATATAGATTACAACGGGAGGCTAGCCAGTTCCTTCCATTTTAATCATGCTGCGGTCACGTGGCTACGAGATAAGGTTGAAAGCAATACCGTAATCACTACGAAATCGGATAAGAATTCGAAGATATAAATTAAAAAATCTGTACAAAAGGGAAAATGATTACTGTAAAAGCTATTTATAGTCCGAGTTGTACTTTAAGCTATTTTGGGAGGAAATATCAGTCAATAAAAAAGTCAAGTCTCAAGGGCGCAACTTTGGAATGACGTCAGGATGTGTACATGTTGGTGTATCAAGTGCTGGAGTTTCCTCTACATGGGGTTGAACATTGAACCGTGGCGAAATGGTTGAGTGCAGCCATGAGCTTATAGTTGTTGTATTTATTTGAGAGTCCCCGATAGACCGTTCATTTGCAATAATCTTGAAAAGCCAATGGATTTGCCGACAACTCCTATTTTCCTTGGTTCGTAGAAACGAGATGGTTGAACGAGTGAGTCGGACGTGAGTTAGTTATATTGGACATGAAGGAAGCCAACACCACGTGGCAAATATGTTAAAATTGAGGAGGATATACAAGCTCGACCGACACCTCTTCTAAGGATAGGCAATATGTAGAAGGAAAGTATGAGGAAAACGCGTATGTACCTACAAACTAAGGAGAAAGCAGTAATTTGTGAAATTTGTGAAGAACATGGTAGCTGTGGGAAGTTGTAAGTTGGTCACAACAACTGGAAAATGTAAACATGAAGGTATTGGGGAATGAAGGACATGATTTGTGGAAACTGTGAGGAACGGGATTGGAAATGTAGTTAGGGCTGATGATGTGTATTATGGAGGAAGCGGAGAGAGGATGTTTTAAGGATGGAGAAGCCCTAGATATGTTGCCTCATGCGCTTATGTACTTTTGGTTTTGTTTAGGTGTGTTCCTGTCACTAATGATCATCATCTCGATAGTGGGTAACGCAATGGTGTGCATCGCCGTCTACACGGAAAGATCATTACGTCGGATCGGCAACCTATTTATCGTGTCTTTGGCAATAGCAGACATGTTTGTAGCCTGCCTCGTCATGACATTCGCAGTGGTGAACGACTTGTTGGGCTACTGGGTATTTGGCGAACAATTTTGTGACACATGGATTGCTTTTGACGTGATGTGCTCCACTGCATCCATTCTCAACTTGTGTGCAATCTCTATGGACAGATATGTTCATATCAAAGATCCTCTTCGTTATGGCCGATGGGTGAATAAGCGGAGTATTCTTGGAGTGATTGCAGTTGTCTGGGTTCTTGCAGCTCTCATCTCATTCGTACCCATTTCCTTAGATTTGCATCGGGCGGATACTCCGGAAGGTCCTGAGTCAGAGCTTCCCACATGTGCTCTTGATTTGAGTCTTACGTATGCTGTTGCATCGTCCTGTGTCTCCTTTTACATCCCTTGTGTCGTCATGGTGGGCATCTACTGCCGCCTCTATATGTATGCCCGTAAGCATGTTCAAAATATTAAGGCCGTCACGAGGCATATGCCTCGACCTGAGGGACGCTCATCAGCTCTTCATCCTTCCTCATCCTATCAGGTATAGTAATTATAGAGTTTTTTTCATAATAATCTTTACGGCGTTTCCTTGCTTGCTGTGAGTTGAATTGATGGAGAAAGGACGTTTCTTCATGATGACGTCCGGATTTAAAGTGCACATGTATCTATGCATTTACCGTGAGGGGAGAAATTACTTTAGAGAGAGAGTGAGTTGTTTCTGATGGAATTGGGATTGGGAAAAGGGACTGATGAAGTCATTTGAATTTGTGAAGGTATCCGACCACAAAGCAGCGGTCACCGTTGGAGTTATCATGGGGGTCTTCCTTGTATGTTGGGTTCCATTCTTCTGTGCTAATATTGTGGCTGCCTTTTGTAAAACCTGCATACCTGGCCTAGCATTCAAAGTAAGTGACAGAATATTTGTTTTTATATATAGTTTTTCTGCTATCTTCAAATACAATTTGCTTTGGCATCTACAAACAAATGCGAGACGAAACTTAAGAAGGGGAAAAAAGCAATGTGGAAGTTAGAGGAAAGTTTCCTAAGCAATTGGAACTAATTAGTTTAGCCCTTGATTAATGACTGTCCAATTGTATTAGATTTAATCCTCATGATTTTGACATGAGTTTATCTTAAAATAGAGTACTTACTTCCATTCTAGATCCTGACATGGCTGGGTTACTCCAATTCAGCCTTCAATCCAATCATCTACTCTATTTTCAATTCGGAGTTTCGAGCTGCATTCCATCGTATCCTCACTTCCAAGTTACCACCTTGCCTCTCCGAGCTCAGTTGCTCATGTCCGCTTATCTCTTGTTGTAGACGTTGCGGTTACCAAGCCGTTGCTCTCGTCCAGAAACGGTGAGTCTAGCTTCTCTCAAATGGACTATCATTTAGTTAGTAGATGAGAGAATTCTTCGGGTTTTGCCCTTACCACCATATGTATAAATTTGTACAGGTGCACCCGCACATAGAGAAATCGTATATAGATATAACTTAAAAAATGAGACCTCCCAGCCTATTTTTATCCCCTTCCCACCATTCCTTATACGTATACTCAAGACAAGACTATGTAGGAAAACAGCTAGGATATTAAGCCTTAAATGTTTCCACTGTCTTATAGGTAATATAGTACGTACATAGAGGCGCAACTCCTTTAATAATTTCTAGGGCATTTATCCACATTTCCCACATGAGTTTCCTATCCTCATTTCTCACTGCCCCCTGCACTTGAGGGATAGCTAAGGGATGAGTACATGTGGATCTCATGTGTACTTTTAAGCACAGAGCAGGAACTATAGCAATGATATTTCTGTAAATATACATATAACTATTGCTTAGAATAGTATTTTCTTGAAAAATTCCATAAAACTAAAACTAAACTGAGTTCTAAAACTTGTATAGGAAGGAAAGCTACATAAATAATTTATTTTGTAATGGGGAAGAAAGCGTTTGTCCTACACTCCTACATAAATTGAAATTCTTTTGAAATTCCAAAACTTTTTTCCGGTAAATTTTATGTGAATTCCAGTGAATCTATGTACCGAGACATATTTTGAAATAATAATGTAAAATAAAATGTTTATTTTAGATCGGATCCCGAGATAAGTTCTCTCCATCAAATAAATGGTGCATGTTCTTTCCGTGATACTCCTCGTTCATCAGCAGCTTCCTGCTCTTTACCAGGAGGCGTTGTGGGTGGGGTTGGAGGTGGGAGGTCAACCACACCCCGAGAAATCCGATGTGGTTCAGGCTCCGGAGTTACCATTTTTGGAGAGAAAGTTAGTGCAATCTAGAATGTTAAACCTTCACAAAACGGTGATCACTACCGTCCTATAAAAAAAACCAAGAAGCCGGGCACAAAGTCAAGAATTTGCAAAGGAGGCTCAAAAACTCATCCTTCCCTGCCCAAAACTTTATCATGTCCTTTCTCTGTACAAAAAAAACTAACTTACCAGCTGAGCAACTTATGTGTGGACTTGAGGAATGTCCAATGGGGTCTCCAAGTTTAGCGCCCCAACTGAATATTAAAACCATGCAAGCATTGAAAATGTATAGAGTCTATCCAAAACTGTCGTGAAAATGTGTGGAGGATGTGGAGAGAAAAAAAAAGAAGATGAAGAATCAAAGTGAAAAATTGGTCTTTGGAAATTGTTGCAAGAAGTTAGAGGAAGACAAAGCTCCCTGAAGGAATTCCACATCTTTTGCCCATACTTTCCCCATGAACATCCATGGTTTTAAGTGGAGATAAAGGACTTTTCCTCAACATGCTGACCCTAAGTTATGGTCCATAACTTACAGAGTGTACTAATCCGAGGGTTTTCCCAAGGTCGGAGCACATGAGTTCCGGTGAGGAATGTTTCCAACTTGCAATAGCAAATAGCATGCTTTGCAAATTAAACAAATTTGCAAAAAAGAAAAAAAAATCCTTGAAAGCTGATGGAGCCAAAATCCAGGGACATTTCCACATGTCGTAAATTCAGTTTGACGGGTATGCCAACATTTTGAATTGGTCCAACTGTCACCATCCAACTTCCCAGTGTTCCAGTACCAGTGTATACATAATAAAAATGTATAGATCTACCATCCTCTACATTATAGTCATAATTTACTTGCTAAAGCTATAGTGAAGTGAGGACTCATGAATTGTTATTCTTTTATGAAAGTATATAGATATATAATAATATCTACCATACCAGTAAAATCACTCTTGATGCCAATTTTTCCCCCCACGAGGATTCTCTGTAAACTATTATTATTCACTTGTCTTTTCAATAGATGTATGGAGTGAGAGAGAAGCTCAAGTTTAATACTGAACACTGATTTATACAACTTTTCCACTAACGTACAATTTTTTGCTACTCGTACCATATTTTACTGATAGAACTAGAACTTCCAGACCAGACTCCTTATGTTTGTACACTATTGAGGGTTTATGTAATATTTACAGTCTATTTCCTTTCAATATTTTATAATAAATGTTTAAATATTATATGTTACTAAGTACCTACTACTACTTCTATAATTCTTTACTATATATTTAGTAATTTTCAGAATATGTTACTACTACAAAAAATATCCGTGCAAACTCAATACTTTGTTCAACTTTTACAAGCAATCGGATCTTCAGCCATTGTTCTACCTCATCATTTGGTGAGAGAGCCAGTTTAAGTAGGAGTTGGGATTTTCACCAAGACTGTCCTCACGTGTCACGTGCGGATTGATACCGTAGGTGTAATTAAAGGTATATGTGCATTGTATGTACATAAATGTACGTATGCAGTTGTATGGAGTTAACTTTTGAAGATTTATATCCCTCTGCTCTCAATGACTACACATACGACGCTTTCTCTTATATGCATCTGCAATGTTCCTCAGAAAGATCTATACTCTGTGGAAGTAAAACTCATTGGTACTCACGCAAGTGTCAGCTTATGCTATCGATGGCGTGTCTCTACCTTTTAATCTTTCTTTTAACAAGAAAAGTTTTCCCTGTTGGTTGGATCCAATATTTTCATCATCCTGAGCTGACGAGTAAGTTTGGGCCCCTGATTCCTTCCTCACTATGTTTAAATGGGGGAAGCAATGCATTATCTGCGACATGACGCTCGTCTTTCAATACTCTGTCAGTTAATATTTTTAGCACTGAATTTTTAGTTAAAAATATATATGAGTTTGGATTAGTTGGGTAAAATTGGATTTTTTTTCGAACGTCTACAATGTTCGCAGTATTTGAGTTTTGAAGGACATTTTACATGGTGTGAGAGTACGGAAGTTATGAAAATTTATGGAGAATAAACAGTTAATAAACTTATACACACACAATTGAGACTCGTGGGTAGAGAAAAGATTGAAAAAATGCCCTTGAACTTTTAAATTCACATTAGAATATTTAGCTTGTGTGAAGGAGCTTGGGAAACTATTCTTGTCTGCCACAAATGACTGTTTTTTTTCGTTGTCTTCCTCGATAATATGGGAGAGTGAGAGAGAGAGACAGAGAGAGAGAGCTGGTAACTGGAGCAGAAAATGAGTCAGTGGATTTCCGTTATGCCGACAAATGTATGGAAAAAATATTTGGCTGGCTGGGGGCTGGAGAATGGTAGAAGAATCCATTTCATCAGCACTTGAGGATTTTGGCGATGACTGATTGCTTTTGAGGCTTGACTTTTTCCTCTCGTATGACATTAGCTTTTACGTCTCTATCTCCGCTCTGCCATGTACGTATGTAAAAGTAATGTTGTTACAGATGAGCGGATGTCATTGTATGTGTTAATGTCTGCGTATGTATACATAAGATTTTGCCACTAATATTTAATTACTTGTAAGGCCGCACGTACAAAAATGAAAGTGACAGTGTGATGTGTAAAATATATTATGTACAATATACATACATAGCTCTATATATAATATACATATATATTTTTGTTGAGATGATATTATGCTGTGTTTCATTAATATCTAGATTTAGGGGACTATAAATAGCTACTTATAGCAGGGGAAAATGATGCGCTAAAAAGCTTCTATTGTATTACGCTAATAATGTGCATGCATTTACACGGTGCAAGTTTAGCTATATTCCTTCGTGGCTGTCGTCTTGACGAATTGATTTTCCTTGTATTCTATTCCCTTCTCTACTTATATACACGCACGGAATTATCTCTCCAGTAAATGTTTGTTATAGTGACAATGCACATTATTGTATATAAGGTATATTATAATTATGTTCCTATAGCAGTACACACTAGTTCACATAGTAAATGTAATAATGAATGGGTTCTTCGCACTTTAATACTCACTTTACGTATGAGTCTGGACTCGTGTTATTATTATACTTACTACTCATTAAGTTCGTTCTCCTCGGCTCCATGTCACCTCCCTCCTGCCTTCAACAACTCAGCGGAAGTGATGAGAATTAAGGCCACACATTTCTGTAAGATATGGCAGGCTTCATAAACTCCAAAGAGCCATTTCATCCTGCTTTTATATAAAATGTCGCCTTTTTTTAAATTCACAATACCTTACCATATAAAGGCTAGCTAAATCCCCCACATGAAGATACAGTATTTCGTCGACAGGAAAATATAACATTCTTCGGTGCTTACCACTTAGTGCGAAGTCACTTTTGTAGGGGCGAAGCTTTGTGTACATATGCGTATTAAAATTTCAATTATTCCAATATAGCTGGATTTTTTGCAGGAATAAAAAATTTTACAATCATATTTTAATTATTATTTTTCAAAAGTCAAGTGCTGGTTTGGGAATCTGAGGAACATTTTTGTAGGACATTGAATAAATAGTTTCGGTTTCGGTGGAGGGAACAGATGGCGCTAGCATTAGGCCTCCATCCCGAAACCACTTGCAGTGGAATTGCATTAATAAAAAGGGCCACGTGGGTCACCTAATGCCTGAATACAACGGGAAGACAAATATAGTGGATTTGCGCTGTACTTATTGCAAGTCTCATGTCCATGAGTTGTGGCTGGTGCTAAATCTTGCAATGTACTCCTGTGGAATCACAATAAATGTGACCCTTATGATTTTATTCGACCATTGTGATTGACGCAGGAGTGGCTTTTGACCTGGCTGTCTAAAAAACATTCCTTTTTATGGGGAATACATAATCGTTTGTACGATAGCACATATTGACTTCACAATCTTGTGAAAAGGGTGCTTCCCGGAAGCTTCGCCCCCGAAAGCCTCCATCAATACATCCAAAAACATTTAGTAGGATCATTACAGTTGTAGCTTGAAGCCCTTTTTTTAGTTTCCTGGAAAGAATGTTTTCTGTGGAAAAATCCTTTTCATTACACGAGGGAAAGATTGGAAAACCATGGAAATCTTTAGTGCTAAAATGAATAGGGAAAAAGAAGTTATGAAACAAGTTTTCAACCTCTCTTGCTGGGTAACTCATCATTATCATTTGTGGGTTAAAACCTTCCAGTTATAGTGTGTTAAGCTCCATTGAGAATGTTTTGAAGAAGAGTTTTACTTTGGAAGGGAACCGATTGAATGGGAAGGGGTGGCAAAATTGCCTTCCTATCAAAAATACTACACACTCACCTTGACGTAAAAATTTTTATATAAAGAGTGTATTTTTATCAATTTATGTTGAGCTATCTACAGCAGGAAGGGAATTATAGGAAGTATTTTATTATAGCGGTATACACGCAATCAAGAATCTTTTGATGTACACGCGCATTTCTTCTTTACTTATAAGGTTGTCATTTCCTCCTTGGATAAAGTTTGACGAAATAGTAGTAATAAAGGAGAGGGAGCAAAAGAGGAACATCTTTCATTTGAAAATCACCAGGATGATATAAAATGTTTTTATCTCCTTTTGTCACGTCAGCTCTCCTCGTGTCATATTTGTAACGTCAACATCTCGGAAAAGTTTGAGCTTAATAATTTTCTCCTCCTTCGTCCCACAATCTTCTATACTTTCATTCATTTCCTACAACAGAGAGGGACATTCTAATCAAAGTTGAATTGCTCAAAAGTATTCCAAGACAAAAGATCTGGGAAAAAAGTTATGTCCAAGTTCAGAGGATTTTATCACCAGTTTTTCAATGTAATGGCGGCTTATTGATTTTGACTCAGTTACTACACACATACACGTTACATACTAAATCATCCAAATATTTTTACTTTGGGGCTTCATAAAAGTTAATTAGTACATTTTCCCTACAACCAATATGTGTCAGAGTGGATCTTTTTAAAAATAGGGGGGCGGGCCTGAAAGTGATAGGGTTCACTTTCACGAGTACACATATCTATTCTTTTGGAACCGGAGGTAATTGAAGCAAAATGTCTATTTGTAAATTGACAGGATGGATTCCATTACTGTGCGAAAATTCTATTGCAGCACCTACAGATTTTCTAGAGGATGAGATGATTTTTGGAGTTGCTCCAAAGAGTTTCCTAAAGTATAAGTGATTTTTTTTATTTTGTAGTTTATTATTTGGAAGCGCCCGTGGGTTTCTTTTTGATTCACATTGATATTTACTCAGAACATAAAAGGGTGGCTGGCCAAAACCCTCATTACATTTGATATGGAGAGGAGAGACGAATCCACTTGTTACTTCTTCTCATTTATAATATCTGGAATGGATATAAAGGAAGTCTATTTATTAGGATTCAATTCTGGACAGCTACCAAGAGAGAAAGAGACCCCGTCAAACATCCCCTCAAATATTGGATCTTCTTATGTCTCTACCATGCGGATAATCTCCGGCCTCTCTTTACTAATATGTACGTACCATTGACTAGTAAAACAAGCACTTGAACTACTTATCAGCATGTCTCATAGAAACTTGTATGAGAGTGATTTGGTTAAGAGTGTGTGTGTGTGTATGTGTGTACTTAGAAACAGCGCCAACTTATCTTTAGATAGATGAGCACCTACTTCATCCAATGCTCAAAGTAAATAACACATCAAATTTCCTTTAAGCACGTTTATTATTTCCTACTTTCTCCCCTCTACTCGCCCTTTAATCAAGTACTGCACTGCGAAATAACCAAATAAAAGGACGTGATTTTACTACAGCAAAACGTACTTGTAAAATCCATCAATACAGATAAGTGTGTACATTTGTCCGTACTATTAATTTATCCACACATGTAACGATCCTACTCGCATGAAAATAAAAGAGTTTGATATATTGATCCTAAGGAACATTCCCATTGCCTCTGATAATTTATCTGTTACTTTTTTAACCCACCCTATGAAAAGCTTTTGTGGTTTGAATGAATTTGTAAAAATATTATATAATGCTTTATTATTATTTTCCCAGCTATTTCACGTTTCTCAAAAATTGGAGCAGCTGATCTACAAAGATACTAATTGCAGTTTTCTCAACATAAGTCGGCCCTGTGACCTGCTAGGACCATGCTAAAGCCATACTGTTTCAAAGTACTGCAACGCATTTCTTAGGGTACGTCTGTTATGTACAAGAGAAAATTCATGGGTCTGTAACCTCTGATGTTAATCAGAGAGTAGAGGGCAAATGAGTTGAGTAAGTCACTTCAAAAGAATGGACAATCGTTTGATAATATTTACGGAACTTGAAATTGAAATACCAAGTCCGCGGCCCCTCCGGTCCTTTTGACAATTATCAGCTCTACCCATGCTCTAGTTGATTACCCACAGGATGGATCTAAATTCCTCGTTTTTGCTTCCAAAAGTACAACTTTTATTTCACTGATAATATTTTCTTCCTAATTCGTATATGAGAATAAATAATTTCAGCTCACGTATAACAATGTGTATGATCATTATTACTAGTGATCGTAAAAGCAGAAAGGAGGAAGGAATCTATTATCAAGTGTAAATTATAGAAACATTGAATTACATGGTAAAAATAACTAGGACCCTGGACCTAGACAAAAGGAAGTGGAAGTTAATGGTGGATTAAAAACAAGGGAGAGAGCTGAGTTACATAAAGGGAGAAAGTTACCACAGCTTTTGCCTTTTTAATGGAGGGAAAAGCTCCGTCTCAATAGAAACAAAGGAAATGATGGACGATTCAGCAAATAAATGAAAGTAAAAAATTACAAGTTAAAAATCCCCTTGAGGAGGGTTTATTTGAAGGATGGGCATAATTTTAGCTCCACACAAGCGTAGAAAGGATTTTATCAAGTAGAACAATGAAAATTGATCATCTCAATGGAAATTTCTCGGATTAATATATTAGCTTACTAGTGGGAATGGAACTTTAAACCTCACATCATATATCTGCAGAGTGCATATAATGTTGAGCTGAAATTAGAAACGACTCCATATAGAAAGTATTGCAAACATAAAATGAACTTTACATTTTTATAAAGTGAAAGCAGGGAAAAGGTAGAATGTCATGAAATTTTTAAAATACAAATTTACTGGCTTCAGCAAAAATACATATAGCTGTATCTACTCAATCTAAAATGGTTGTTAAAAAAACAATGCTTGCATCTACTATAACGTACATAAGGCGTCATTTCCAACTGTAGCCATACCATTGCAAAAGACTTGACACAACTAATTAAGGAAAATAACCCCAGGGCAAATCTCTGCAATGAACTGTTTTAGTCATTAACAGATACGATGATTTCAAAGGAATGGAAGGCAGGATGAATATTTTTCCGACAACGTTACCTACATCATCTTTTTTGTTCCATCCTACCTCATCCATTTTTTCTCTTCCGACATACTGAAAATCCTTTTCTTTTCTTCTCTATCCTTTTCGATTATATATTTTTTAAAGCTCTCTCTCTCTCTCTCTCTTCTCCAAAATGTAAATTGTTTCAAAATATCAATTACAAATGTAACAAAAGGTTGGCTTTTTTCTCTTCCACATAAAATGTCCATTTGATTTTAATGGGTCATAAAAACACAATTTACATTAAATTATTACCTCACTGGGTTACGATAGCAGATGCTCTTTACTATTGTCATCAAGGGAATATAATAGTGAAAGTTGTAGAAGCAAGCGTTGTCTTTGAGAAACTCCGCGGTCGTTTCATTGAACTGAAAAAAGTTTTTTTTCTTCTCTCCTTTTTAACCTCCCGAGTGAACTCACAGTCAATGGAAATGGGAAAGTGGAGTGTTTCCCAAAAGTATTCTCACACTTGAATTTTTTTTACAGTTTTGTCTCCTGGACCTATTTTTACGTATGAAGTACATATTATAAGAGGAGATTGTAAGAGGAGGTTATTTCTGAAGAAAATAACATTGTTTGATATTCTAATGACAACTACGACGTCTGTATATAAGTGCTACTATTATTGGTAAGATATTGCCCTGCCAAAGATATCCCTGTAAAGTCTCCAATGGAAAATTATTGGTGAGGTATGTAAAATAGTGAGATTCTTCTCTCGTCATAAAATTTAATGTAATGTAATTTAATTTAATAATAAAAGTAGGGTAAGTACCGAGAGTAATAATAATTATGTAAAAGTACCTTATAGAATCTTATTATTATAATACGAATAACCTTCTATAAGACAAGCCATATATGATGTGTATACAAAATATTTACATGAGAATATAAATAAAATAAAATAAATAAATAATTTAAAAAAATAAACTTTTCTATTTGGATTATTATAATGTTCAAACTACTCAAATATTATGAGGGAGCATGAGATGTACTTTTATTGTATTATTGTAACTTGTAAGGGTTGAGTACATGCGTATAAAAAACGAGTAAATAATTGATGTTGTTGAATAAAAATAATATTTCATTTATATTCATTTTTCCTTCATACTCCTTTCTTTGATTTCTTTTCATATTTAAAGCATGCATAACGTAAAAAGCTGTGCGGGAGCGGGTGTGGATTTTCTTTTTCCAAATACACATTCATTTCCTTCTTCGTCAACCCATCCTCATCATCATCCATCATTGGAGGATAATAAAAGGCTGGAAATTCCATTTTGCATTTTTCTATACTTAACATATGTTTTACATATTTTTTGTCATCCTTTGTCCATTTTTGCGAGCAGTCTCAGCAGCAAAAGATACTTTAATGTAGTACAATCAGCTTATACAATGCATTGACGACTTTCTCCATTCAACGGCTTTCTTTCCTGTCGAGTGGATTCCGGCCTTGGCACTTTATGTATAAAAATTGCCTTTTATGTGATACACTTTCCCTAAAATCTGAACTAACTTACATTTATAAATAATATGTATGTAATTTCAGACTATGAATATAGTTATTTGAAAGGCAGGACAAAAACGTATCTTAAAAACTTGAAAAACTTTTAATTTAATTTAATGTTACCCTTTGAATTTATTTTCTAAATTAATTTTTTGTAAAGAATGGGAAGAAAATTCAAAGCCCTAAATTATCCTAGGCTCTGAAGCTCCCTCTAGTAAATCATCCTTCCCAAGTGTGGAAGGAAAGTTAATGAGAAGTTGGAGATTTAGAGGAACCTCGACCCATGTCAGAGATCACTTGAAATTTTCAACTCGACCATAAAATGTGAATTGAAACATGCTATAAGTAGCCTTCCTTTAGTCCCACCAAAATGTTCAATATCAGATTTTGACAAGACAAGTAGTAGCTTAATACCTGGCTCAAAAGTGAAACTCTTTAAGGACTCAATCAAAGCTACTACTACTACTCGTGTAAGAAGTTTAATTTCTTCTACAGATGTTATCACATGGACGGTCATAAATACAAATACTATGTTTCAACATCCATGATAGGGACTTTAGATTGGGGCTTGAAAAGCATTACATTCATGTTGTTCCACACGTTTCAATACATGGACACATACAGACAGAAAACTATCTCGTAAAATGTGAAAGAGAGAGTTCATATATAGCTTGAAAGAATCCCATTTCAATACCATACAACTCCTCTTAATCTTCTTACTTGTTCTCATCAAAACAAGCTCTTCAAGTAGTGAATGTTCCCCTTCAGTCCCGTACGGAACTATACGTGTTCAAAACGTGTTCCTTGACTCCTTGAAAATATACCAGGGGAAAATACATTTGAACCTTTGGACGTTCTTTTGACGCGTTCTTCATGTTCCAGTTTGATGCCCATTCTGATTGAGCTTCGTTTTTCATACTCCCTGTTTCCATAGCACGTCCTTTACAAATGTTACAATGTTTTAAACTACACTCATTATCAGCTTTTACCTGCAAAACAAAAACAAAAGGGATTCAAAATGACATTTCGTCCCACTCAAAATTACCAACCCTGGACCGGGGCTCAAAGTATGACTCGCATAAAATTTTATTTCTTGGAAGTCAAGGATTCAAGTCATTCCTATTTTAATTCCACAATTCATGAGGCTGAACTTTTGAGAAAGCCTTGTAGCAATTCGATACTGTCAAGTCTAAGTCTATTTTATGTCCTTGGTCATGAGTAGTTAAGATTAATATTTATAGGAATTTATGTGCTCGTGTGAAATTCATTAGGAATTTTAATTTGAGTATTATTTGTAGCTAGTAAATATTCTGCAGTTATGCAAATAGAAGGACACGTGTGGGTGAATGTAGGGAGTTGTAAGGATGGGTAATTCTCATAGTGTATTTTGGCAGCTAAACATTTTGTCAAGTGGGACTTTTTGAGTGCGAGGTCTAAAGAAAGAGTTGCTATCTCTCTGGGAATCTGGTTGTGTGGACAGACAGGGAAGAAGAGTGGGAAATAAAATGGAAATCTAGAGTTAAGGGAGTTACGAGGACCAGGCAATGTTTCAGCTTTCAGCTTTTCGTTCAGATCGAACTAGTTTGAATGTTCCAGCTCATTATCAGATTTTCCAGTAATTGTCTCGGAAAACAATTTCTGTTAGCCCAGCCAATCCACGAGAGTTTGTGCGTGAATCTAGCAAACAGTCACCCAAAGTTAATTACTTGCAGGAATTAAGTCCCATGATTGCAATTACAACTTCAGCTGTACTAAATCCACTGAGTGAGCTTCGATTTTCTCTCTCTCTCTCTCTCTTTCTCGCTCTCCCAGCTCTTCTGCCAATTGCTTCCCTGTCTCTCTGCCTTTCTCCTCCTCCCTTTGAAAAGTTGGAGTTTCATCGGATCTCCAAAGTGGTACATCAAATCATCACTGAACGGAAAACTGATATAATGATTTCGTCGTCGCTTCCTCCTTTACATTTGTAAATGATTACCCTTGTACGTTTGTAGGTATAGTCATATGTTTGTATGTGTGCACATGCTTGCCTCTGGCTTAATGTACACATGTCAATGGATAGAGACTCGGGTAAATATGGGGAAAGTAGACCTTTTAGCTATTCAAATGAAATTTCATATATGATTATAGCAAAAGATGTAGTGAGGCAAATTATCTAGATAATTCTCAGCAGCATTCATCCATGTCAATTTTTTATTAGCTTCATGGAAATTTTCAAAGACAAAGTGTAACCCGATACATATATGTATAAATACACCAATGGGAGACGAGTCTTATTGTACTACTGAATCGGGAATATCACGTAAATAAATTCGGAATAAAATGAAACGAAATGAAAAAGTAAGGGAGGCGAAGGTTGGAGACGATGTGCTAATTATTAAGTTCTTATTAGTGAAAAATCATCGCTACGCGATAATTTAATGCCGTCGCGCAGGGCGGCGTTAGCTACGGCCGTCTCCTTTCCCTCCC
>JAQFXU010002463.1:0-20609 GCA_034693705.1 Spatulosminthurus flaviceps
GGGTCACCACGTATGATACAGCGGCTAAATTCTGAATTTCCGAACTTTATGTCCCCAGCCGGAAAATAAAAGGTAAAATTGGCCATTTCCTTCAAACTCCGCCATTTTGTAGTGAACTCATTTGGGATGGTGAATGACGTTTTCAAATAACTTTGATAGCCGATGGAAAGGAAGAATAGTGTGACCAGCCAGAAAATAGCAACTATCTTCCTTGCGTCTCTCGGTTTCCTTCCATTTATCATGTTAGCAGAGTCGGGTGTGGACAACCCGTCAATGAATGACTGGTCAAACAAGCTTCCGCAGATGGAAAAAACGACAGACGAACAGTTTCGCAAGGTAATTTTCTCTTGTTTTAGAATATTGTTCGAAATGAAAATAAGTATTGCGATGGTACCAGAACAGACACAGAGCATAATCCAAGTGTACAAGTCAATGGGATCCGCGTAGACGGAAAAATTGATTCTCTCGGTTGTGACGTGGTCGGAAGTAATAAATCTCAGTGGAGCCAAAGGTTCAATTAAAATTAACTTCGAGGCTCTTAGGCTCAATAGAAATACGCTGACGCTACTTTCCAAGTAATATTGATCTCCATGTGATTTCATATACAACCCTAATGCCTTTTTCAGCTCAACTGGATTTTTACGAAAAAAAGGGTTTCGGTTTGCTTCAACGTTGAAGCCGTTGTTCCCGTCTCTAATTTTTCTGCCAAAATTTGTTGCTCTATTAAAAGTTTCAGTCATGGTTTCCACACAGCCTGATGTAGTACAAGTAAAATTAATTGAATTCTCTGTAGACCAGCCTATAAAATATCCGTACTGAAAACTGTAATCAGCCGTTGTAATTTCCAAGGCGAATGTGAATGAATGAGGGAAATGACCTTTGATTCTTTTGGCTCTGTCGTACCATTCATACATTTTTCTCTGACGAATGGTGAGAATTAGAATTAAGAATGATGGTGTCAATAAATGAGAACGAATGTCAGCGGAAATCAATTTGATCATCGGTTTATCTAATTCAAATTTTGTAAGGTTAGTTCGGCCAACAAATACTGCAATCTCAACATTGCAGTTTAAATTCCGTGCTTTAAACGCCTTTGGGTGTGGAAGGATTTTGCAATCAAGTACATATTTGCAAAACCTTAGCTTGTAAGGGACTTTTAACTGGGCATTAACTCCTGTTACTTCGGGAGAGAATAAAGCAAGGAAATGAATCATGCAAGTTCCTTGACTTTCTGTGAACGCCTCGATATTCGCGTCCACACAAATCCGGCAAATCAGAATCAATAGGCTGGGAATTAAAATCATTTCGAATTTCAAAGGGGTTTTCTTCCAATTCTAAACTGTTTTAATTGGGAATCCTCATATTTCAAAGGTTAATGAATATAAGTTGAAATTTTCATAGAAATGCTTCCAAGTTTTTGCTCACAATGAGATGTAGAATTTTTGCGACTATGACGGGAAAAGGCGTAAACGAAATAAGTAAAAATTCAGAACGGAAAGTAGTTTATTACTTTCCAATGCTTTTCCCTTTATTTCCGATAGATAACGTTTCTCACTGGGGAGAAATTCCAATTTTAACGATAGGTTCAAGCTAAAACAGGATTTGCTCGGTTTTTGAAGAAAACTATATTCAGACTTGGCTGGAATTTTGGTAAAATTCAAAGATGTCCAGTTTATTTTGAAAATAATGAATTCTTAACTTGGAATGATAAAAAATTAGCAACTATAAGTATGTACATCTGTGGGCTGTGTTTTATGTCCTTGTTTGAATGAGGGTTTCAAGCCTGGTCATTTGTAGAGAAAAGATGTCGTTTTTCCGGATCTCCGTATAAGTGACGATCTTTGGAACAATAACAAAATCCCACATTACTTATCATACATGTAATAATAAATCGCCATGCAGGCACTGTGAAGTCCGTCTGACTGGAGACATGTACTCTAGATGTGACCAGACTTGAGCCTCACGTGTAAAGAACATGAAAATCATTATAAAATGGGAACTTTACTACTTCAATCAGGGGAAATATGACATATCCTTCTCATTTTTTACAATTTACATTCCTCTTCGTCAATACTATTGATTTAGGATTTGGATATGAAAACTAGAGATATGTAACGTTTCTTTACTTTCATGCTCATTATTGTACCATTTAAGGCGTAAGAATTTTGGAGAGCGTCGATCCACGTAACATGTAATCTTATTGGGACTTTCTACGCAAACCTTCTGTTTAAACATTGACTCGTGTGCTTAGATAAAATAAATCTATTTGTTACATTATTATGTCAACTTATATATGTCAAGACAGATCATTTACAGATGGGGAAGAATTCCAATGAGCAAATATCGACGTCCTCAAGAGAATGCTCATTAAAACGGCGGATGTATCCAGCCCAGCTCGACTCATCCGCTTGGCTGCGCAATGGCATCAAAGAATTACCGAAGAATTTATCCCTCAATAAATCTTCCATTTTTTTTTAAATTTGCTATTTTAAATATTTCTTGGATATTTGATTGATTTTTACAGAAAAAACTAACTAACCATGCAAAACTTTGTACTGATCATTGATTAAAATCTGTAGAATCCAGTTTGAGTGGCGGGCAATGAGAAGGTATAGTGAATGTACATGGGAAGGGTGACAGGGAGATTGTGGGGGATTTCTTCCTCGGTTTGACGGAAAAATTCTTCAGTAATTCTTTGAGCCCATTGCACAGCCAAGCGGATTGACCGAGCTGGGCTGGATACATCCGCCGTTTTAATGACCATTCTCTTGAGGACCTCGGGATATTTGCTCGTTGGAATTCTTCCCCATCTCGTAAAGATGCCAAAGTATTGATGAAATTATTCAAATGGTTTTAATCCTGAGTCACGTCTGTGCCGAGCACCATGTCCACGACACTTTCCCTCATATTTGTGTACACAGGACGGCCCAAGTCCTGAAAGGTTTTCACACTTGGGTGTTTCAGTGTGAGGCGGAAGGTCAAAGAGGAATGGTGGGATTCAAGGATTGCTCTGTCACTGTATAGCATACCAGATATATATAATAAATTAGCAACCATACAAACAAAGCCTTTGGGATACGTCGGAGGTATTATTAATAAGATAATAAGAGCTTTTCCCAATTTTCATATGCATGGGAAATTCGCATGATTTCTATGAACAACTCATGTATGTGCGCTCACACTAAGATGTCAACTTTCATGTCGACTAATCTTGATGTCAGAAGCGAATAGAAAGAGTTATTCTTGTTAAACCTGTGTCCAAAACTCGGCCGCATATAACAAGACAAACCCTTGGTGTTCACAAAAGGGAAGTCTGTGGACGAGCGTAGGTATGTGTAGACTTGCGAGAAGGAGCTAAATTAGAAATGGCCCTTTTTTGCTTCACTAGTTGAGAAGAAATGACTCGGAACTTCCTAGCCGTTCTTCGAGATGTTTCCTTTTTGAGTTTTCTCGCCCATTTTCTGCCG
This sequence comes from Spatulosminthurus flaviceps, assembly GCA_034693705.1. Taxonomy (NCBI): domain Eukaryota; kingdom Metazoa; phylum Arthropoda; class Collembola; order Symphypleona; family Sminthuridae; genus Spatulosminthurus; species Spatulosminthurus flaviceps. The sequence continues at coordinate 3,468 of JAQFXU010002463.1, forward strand.
CACTCATTTTTCTTTGCGAGAGGTGTCCAAGCAAAATTGATTTCCACGCAAAACACAGCTAATGACAACCCCAGACCCATTAGCAGCACTTGAAATACCAATCCAATTGATCCATACAAATCCAAGGCCTCTACTTCAGCTATTGCTCCCAATGACCGTACCCGGTGCCTCGGGAACCGGATTTTTTCCCATTTACTCCACAGGGAATAGATTCCATTGGAGAGGAGCGTCATGACATTTTTCTTCAAGTAATTGTACTTGTCATTCTTAGTTTCCGTAACCCACAAAGTATTGTAATGATTGGTAAAGTGGTCCTGGGGAGTTTCCCAGTTGTGAGCGAATTTCAATTTCTTTTGGACCATCACTCTCCTCACCTTTGCCCAATAATATTCAAAATCCTCCTCAAACACAACCAAGGCCGTTCGTTCGAGCCCAAGAACTCTCTCAATCCATTCCGTGAAGTTCTTTCGCTGTATGCATTTGAACTGAGCAAGGTCAACCGTGGGAACAATTCTCTTATTGATGTAGACGCTATGACGTTGTTCGCTCAATCCATATTCGAAACTTTTTTTCCCTTCCAGACAGTAGCGAACACAGGTTGGGTCATTGCGCTTAAGGCAGCCTTTAAAATCTGTATTTCTCAAGTTAAGGTCCCCAGCCGGAAAATAAAAGGTAAAGTTGGTCATTTCCTTCAAATTCCGCCATTTTGTGATGAACTCATTTGGGATGGTGAATGACGTTTTCAAATAGCTTTGATAGCCGATGGATAGGAAGAATAGTGTAACTAGCCAGAAAATAGCAACTATCTTCCTTGCGTCTCTTGGTTTGCTTCCATTTATCATGTTAGATTCGGTTGTGGACAGCCCGTCAATGGATGACTGATCTAACAAGCTTCCGCAGATAGAAAAAACGACAGAAGAACATTTACGCAAGGTTATTTTCTCTTGTTTTCGCATAATGTTCGAAAAGAGAATAATTATTGCAATGATACCACAACATACACAGAGCATAATCCAAGTGTGCATATCAATGGGATCCGTGTAGATGGAAAAATTGAGTCTCTCGGTTGTGACGTGGTCGGAAGTTATAAATCTCAATGGAACCAAAGGCTCAATTAGAACCAATAGCTGGGCGTCCTTATAGGGCGGTTTAAGTAGGTTTAAACTACTTTGCATTTTGAAAAAATGTTCTCCATCTTGCTTCAAATACCTTTCTAATGCATCTTTCAGTTTCACGGGATTCTTACGAGAAAATGGGCTTCCTTTTGCTTCAAAGTTAAAGAGATATTCGTAAGTACTTTTAGTGACTCGTCCAAAATGTGTTGCTCTATTAAATGTTTGAGTCATTGTGTCCACACAGTCTGATGTAGCGCAAGTAAAATAAGTTGAATTCTCTGTAGACCAGCCAACAAAGTATCCGGACTGAAAATTATCATGAGGCTTCGCAACTTCCAAGACGAATATGAATGGAATAGTGAAAAGACTTTTTATTCCGGAGGGGGTTTCTTCCCAGATAAACATTTTGCTATGACTGAGGGTCACAATTAGAACTACGAATGATGGTGTCACGGGATGAGACCTAATGTCAGCCCTAATCAAGTCACTTATTGCAGAGTCGTCTCCATGTAAGCGTAGCTTAAGGCTATTTTGCTCAGCCGAGAATACAACCTGAACATTGCAGTTTACATTTTGTGCTTTAAAAGTCTTTGGAGGTCGAGTGCTTTTGCATCCATGCACAATTTCACAAATCCTTAGCTTGTAAGGGACTTTTAGCTGGGCATTAACTGCGGTCGTATCCGCTGTATTGAAAGCAAGGAAATGAATCATGCAAGTTCCTTGACTTTCTGTGAACGCCACGATATTCGCGTTTACACAAATCCGGCAAATTAGAAACAACAATAGACTGGGAATTACAATCATATTGAGTTCTATGCTTTAAAATTAGGATTCAATTATTAGGAAAATATTAAATTCGTATTAGAATTCAAATTTTCACATTTCCCCAAGTTTGATTTTCAAATTAAGAAAATACTGATCTGGGGGTGTTGGAATTCCTTTAACTTAAGCTGTAGGCAAACTTTCCGATTTGAATTACAAAAGGGCAATTTACGACAAAAAATACTGTGCATTTGCAAAAAGAAGTCGCATATTTTAGATTAGTAGAGTTTGGCTGTTACTGTTGGTCTAAACCGTAAGATTTGGTTTGAGTTTTGAATTTACAGTCAGAATTATTAGTTTCCCTTGAGGTTTACCTGGAGCCAAGACTATTGACTAAATAATGCCATCAAGTTTATTTAAGTATGAAAATACTTGAAAAATGATTGAAGAGTGTAAATTTTTAAGGTCATTAAAAAGGATTATTTTTATTTAAACCAATCATCATAGATGGATGGAATTATGAAGAAACGGTTTCCTGTTATGTTCCCTCCACTTGGAGAGTCTTTTAATGAGACATCTCCGTTTTCCAAAAAAGAACCTCGGAAATGCGTTTTCAAGAGCGAGAAAATGTTGCTTCTCAAGAATTGCAATTTTTTCGAGGGTTTCCATGGGATTGATGTAAATTAAAAAATTTAGATTAAAGTAAAACGGCGTCGTTAAGAAATTATTTTGACACATGAGTTGTAGTGGCACTTCTGATCACAATCAAATTACAAGTATTTGAACAATAATTATTTCGTTGTAGTATACCACGATGAGCTGTTCTCATTCCCACTTCCAATTAGCAACATAATTTTTTTTAAATCGAATGGTTAAAATATCAAATAAACCATGTTTGTTTATCATGTTGTGTTGGGAACGGTTAAAAATTCTATTGCAATATGTAAAACATATGCATATTTTTATTACACGTGTAAGTGAACCAATTAGTCTTTTAAACTGTAGATGATTACTTTTAAGGTTATACGGACGCTTTACACAGTATTCGCACAGCATACGCTAGCTGCTTTTTTAAATGGGGTGTAAATGATCTCCATGAAAAATGCTAACATGGAAACACTCAAAAACTAAGTAGAAGTACATGAAATATTAGGTCGATTGATCCGTACAAATCCTACGCCTTCGTTTTAGCTCTCTCCCCATCAATGATCGTACCCGGTGTCTTGGGAATTTTAAATTGGGTGTCTTAAATTTTATGTTTCAGTGCACACATAATATTTTTTACTTTCAATTTAATATCAGTAGTTGACACAACAATAATTAATTACGAGAATTGCATGATGATTAACTAACAACTAGACGCATAAAACCCTCCGCCTGTATGCGGGAGGAATTATTAACTACTAGTAGTACACATTTTTGGGTACATTTATAATTTGCGTATGTGAAATTCATACGATATCTGCGAAAAAGTCGTTTAATAAGGGAGTTGCGAGATAATCCCGCCCCGGTAATCCCGACAACGTTATTCCCGCTAGCGTTTATCCCGCCGACTTTAATCCCGACAGCGGTAATCCCGCCAATGCTTACGATAATCCCGACGGCATTCAATGAAAGAGTTTCCAAAGCAACAAAAGCAAAATAATATATCTAGAATAATGTAGACAGCAAAATACGTTTAAAAAAATGTCATAAAAGGAGAATTTTCAATTGAAGAGAACGAAATGATTGCTGGGTTTCCCAAAATACATAATGTTTGTTGATAACTTTGCAATGACAATGAAGAATTGGAATGAAGAATCACATCATTGATAAAAACCAGCCCCACAGCCGCTTCCGACTGCTTGATTTCACGTTTCTCTGCTTTGATTAATAAGTTAATAATTAAGAACGTTGTCTCAGCTCTAATATTTACTATGTATGCATGCATAATTATTTCAACCGCATGGCATAACAAAACAAAAATGAAATCACTTTCTGGTGATTGGGGACCTTACCAAACCAAAAATAATGAACACCTTTTCTGGGGATTGGGGACCTTACCAACCCAAACATACCAAAATCACGATTTGTAGATAAATTGTTCTCACCATTAATAAGTATAATCATAACAACTTGTGATTGCTGGGGCTTATTATATATTTATTGCTCAGTTTACTTTAATCTAACTGCTTTGAATTTGACTAAACCACATTCTTTATATATGAAATTACTTTGGCATTGCTTCGTCGGGATTATCGTCCGCGGGATTAATGTATGGCGGGATTAATGTTTCATGTTGTCGGGATTATCTCCTCGGGATAAACGTAGCGGGAATAACGTCGTCGGGAATCTCGTCGGCGGGATTATCTCTCGACACGTTAATAAGTGCTCATACTTACATGTCATCAAGCATGTCGACTAATCTGTTTGATGTTAGGCGCGAATATAAAGAGCTATTCTTATTAAAGCTGCTACAAAAAAAACTCTACGTATGGTAAGACAGCGCAAGACAAACCCTTATAGTTTTCAAAAAAGGGAAGTCTTTGGACGAGCGTAGCTATGCGTAGACCCAAGAAAAGGAGCTATATTAGAAAAATCCCTTTTTAGCTTCACGAGTTCAGAGGAAATGACTTGGAACATCCTATCTTTGACCGTTCTTCTGGATGTTTCCTATTTGGATTTTGGCGCCCGTTTTCTTTTGCACTCGCATTTCTTTGCGAGGGGTGTCCAAAAAGAAATGACTTCCATGATAAATACAACTGATGACAAGGCCAGACCCATTAGTAGCAACACATCAAATACTAAACCTATTGATCCATACAAATCCAACGCCTGCGCTTCAGCTATTCCCACGAATGATCGTACCCGGTGCCTTGAGAATCGGATTTTCTCCCATTTACTCCAAAGGGAATAAATTCCACTGGAAAGAAGGCTCATGACATCTTTCTTCAAGTGATTGTACTTGTCACTGTGAGTTTCCGTAACCCAGACACTATTGTAGACATTGGCAAAGTGGTCCTGGGGCGTTTTCCAGTTGTGAGCGAATTTCAAATTCTTTTGGACCATCACTCTACTCACGTTTGCCCAATAATATTCAAAATCCTCCTCAAACACAACCAGCGCCGTTCTTTCCAGCGTAAGAACTCTTTCAATCCATTCGGTGAAGTTCTTTCGTTGTATGCATTTGAACTGAGCTAGGTCTACCGTTGGAACAATTCTCTTGTTGATGTAGAAGCTATGACGTTGTTCGCTCAATCCATATTCGAAACTTTTTTTCCTTACCAGACAGTAGTGAACACAGGTGGGGTCACCACGTATACTACAGCGGCTATATCCTGAATTTTCCGACCTTATGTCCCCAGCCGGAAAATAAAAGGTAAAATTTGCCATTTCCTTCAAACTCCGCCATTTTGTAGTGAACTCATTTGGGGCGGTGAATGAGGTTTTCAAATAACTTTGATAGCCAATGGACAGGAATATAAGTGTGACCAGCCAGAAAATGGCAACTATCTTCCTCGGATCTCTGGATTTGCTTCCATTTGTCCCGTTAGATTCGGCTGTAGAAAATCCCTCAATAAATGACTGATCCAACAAACTTCCGCAGGTAGAAAATATCACAGAAGAAAAATTGTGCAAGTTAATTTTCTCTTGTTTTAATAGAGTAATATTCGAAATGAAAATAATTGCTGCAATGATGCCAGAACATACACAAAGCATAATCCAAGTGTACATGTCGAGAGGATCCGAGTAGACGGAAAAATTGATTCTCTTGGTGGTGACCTGGTCGGAAGTTATAAATCTCAATGGGACCATTGGCTCAAGTAAAATTAATTGCATGTTTTTTAAGACGAATTTAAATACGCTGAAGCTACTTGTCATCATGTAATATTGATTTCCATGTGATTCCATATAGAATTCTAATGCCATTATCAGCTTCAAGGGCTTGTAACGAGAAAATGGATTTCCCATTGCTTTAACCTTAAAGTATTTTTTAGGGACCTGGACAATGACTCTGCCAAAATGTGTTGCACTATGGAACGTTTCAGTCATTGAGTCCACACAGTCTGGTAGAGCGCATGTAAAATTAATTGAATTTCCGTTAGACATGTCAACAAAATACCCGGACTGAAAGTTGTCATGAGGCTTCGCAACTTCCAAGAGGAACGTATTAGGGAAATGTCCTCGGATGCTTTTAGATATGAGGATCCATGTACCCAAATCCCTTTGACCGGTGGTTACAATTAGAATTAAAAATGACGGCATGAGTAAATGAGACCTAATTTCAGCCGTTATAAAGTCAATTATCCCTGTAACGTATAATTTTCCTAGTTTCCCCATATTTTGTCCAGTTGATAACAAAATCTCAACATTGCAGTTCAAATTGTGTGCTTTAAAAGACTTTGGTGGGAGAGCGCGTTTGCAACCACGTACAATTTCGCAGACCCTTAACTTGTAAGGAACTTTTAGTTGGCCATAAACTACTTTATCTGTCGGAAAGAAAGAAAGGAAATGAATCATGCAAGTTCCTTGACTTTCTGTGAACGCCTCGATATTCGCGTGTACACAAATCCCGCAAATGAGAAACAAGAGGATGGAAACGGAAATCATTTTAAGTTCTATACTTGATTTTAAAATCTTGGCGGATTTTAAGCGATATTTTACCGGACCGAGATAACCTTTAGGTTTGCTTGCGGTTTTGATTTCAATCAAAAAAATATCTTTCTTTAAGTTTTACCGAGACCCTATAGACTATTGGTTAACTAATGCAATACGTGAGGATTTAATACTTGAAAATGATTGAGGAGGAGGGTTTATTTTTTTAGAAGTCTTTCCGTGAGACACCAGCTCTTAAAAAAAGAACCTCACAAATATGTTTTCAAGAGCTAGGGGCAAAGTGTGGCTACTGAAGAACTGCCATATTTTGAGAGGATTTGAATGGTATTGAAGAAAAATATAATAATTCAATTTAAAGTAATAAAACGGCTTTCTTAAGAAATCTGTATGACGGAGTTACAGTGGCACTTTTATAATAACTACCATTATATGAATAATTTTATTATTGTTTCTTGATAGTGCCACTAACAATAATGGCACTTGTCATTCCTACTTTCCATTAGCATTAGCAGTACAATAAAAAAATCGAGAAATTGAAAATCAAACTAAGCACGTTTATTTGTCAAGTTGACTCGGAAACCTAGACAAATTCCATTGTATTATATGAAACATGGGGATATGTGCACATGACTGAATTCTCCAATATGCATCTTTCAAGCGGTAATTTTAAATAAATACAACTCTGTTAGACCTACGGGCCTACGGGTATGTATCGGAGTATAAACCCACATTATTTTTAAATAAAGCTTATATTAGTTATAAGTTTTGTCGAAACTAGATAGATAGATAAATATTTATTGACCGATTCGACCTAAGTCCTTACAGTCATTAAAGGTTTACATTTATTACAATAATATTCCCTTAACAGGGAATTAAATTGAATAAGAATTCTTTTTGCGTATATTTTGTATGTTTGGTTAGTTCATATAGGTAATTCCATATAGATTCATTTTGTATATATTTTTTGTACTTTTACATTTAATGTATTGAATAGAAGATATATTTGGGATTTGTTTAATTGTGGTGGTGGGAATCTTTATTATACAAGCGGCCGACCGACCCCCTTCATACTTCGCGGTCTGAACCTGATTGGCTTAAATTACACTTTAGCGCGGGCTTGATTTAGGCTCGCCCACGGAGTGGGCTGTCTGTGCTAGTGTATTAATAAGTTCGTATATTGGGATTGATATGTATTGTGGTGGTGAGAGTATTGTCGAAACTATCACAGCGAGCCCACTCCGTGGGCGAGCCTAAACCAACCCCACGGTGAGTGTAGTAGGCTTCTGTCAGCTTGCGCTTATTGGCTCGCTGCCAGAGCCCGGTACAAAGAAGGACGGGAATGGAGTTAAAAATTTTAGGCCATCCTTCAAATTATGTTATAGGATTATCAACGAGCATTCACAGCCCACTCCGTGGGCGAGCCTATATCAAGCCCATGATGAGTGTGCTTTAAGCCAATCAGGATGCAGACCGCGAAGTACGAACCTCCCCGTAAATGTACGCCACCCACCAATTTAATAATATTACGAGCATTAATAGCCCACTCCGTGGGCGAGCCTAAATCAAGCCCATGTACACCGCGAAGTACGAACCTCCTGGTAAAGGCACGCCAATTCCTAGCGTTTTAATAATATTGATGATATCTTTATTATACGAGCGACCGACCGACCCCCTTCATACTTCGCGGTCTGCCTCCTGATTGGCTAAATCACACTCAACGCGGGCTTGATTTAGGCTCGCCCACGGAGTGGGCTGTATGTACTAGTCATATATATGTTTCACGGTTTGTGGCTTTGTATATTCGAACCTCCCTCTTTACTCTACGTCACAATTCAATGCTTAGTAAGCGAAGCAAGGATATCTCATCTCGGCATTCGCATCTCTCTTGCAATGGGCCTTAAAGACCCACGGGCCTGTATATACGACTTCCCTGGCACACTTAATGGGCTGTACAACCCCCACCCCTGCGTAGCAGGGCTTTAATACTAGTACTATATTATTATGCCGTTTTAATAATATTGATAGGATCACGCCTTCCCTTAAAAATAAATATTTGGTTTACAGGGGGAAGAGTCTGTAAACTTTCAAATTACGAAAATCCTCTGATCTGCCGGGTATTAGGATTAGTGTAATCTAAACTGTAGGCTATTTTTCCTATTTGAACTATATAGTGCATTGTATAGGAACAAAAACGCAATACCCGTACCCGAATAAATCTTCCGGTATATTGAAAATCGGTAACTTTACCCTTACCCGATGTACCCGGGTACACATATGTTTCAGATGTACCTGTACCGTATGAAGTATGGAATGCAAGGATTATAAATTGCTTGTTTTTCTTCATGAACGACTTGAGCCTGAATCAGAGATGTTTCTAATCTAACTGTAGGTTTTCCAGTTAAGATCGAATTTCAAATTCCTTTGGACCATGACTCTACCCACCTTCGCCCAGTAATATTCAAAATCCTCCTCAAATACAATCAACGCCGTTCGGTCCCGCACAAGAACTTTCTCAATCCAATCGGCCAAGCTCTTTTGCTCTATGCACTTGAATTGAGCCGGCCGCGCCGTCCGAACAATTTTGTTGTTGGTGTAGAAGGAGTGACGTTTCCTGTATCCATAATCGAAGCTCGTTTTCCCTTCCCTGCAGTAACGAACACAAGTTGGATCACCACGTTTAAAACACCGGCTGTATTCTGATTTTCCCAACCTTATGTCCCCAGCCAGAAAATGAAAGGTAAAATTGGTCATTTCCTTCAAACTCCGCCATTTTGTTGTGAACTCATTCGGGGTGGTGAATGAGGTCTTTAAATATTTTTGATAGCCGATGGACAGGAAGATTAGTGTGACCAGCCAGAAAATGGCAACTATCTTCCTTCCTTCTCTTGATTTCCTTCCATTTGTCCCGTGAGATTCGGATGTGGAAAATCCGTCATGACCCTACTCACGTTTGCCCAATAATATTCAAAATCCTCCTCAAATACAACCAAGGCCGTTCGTTCGAGCACAAGAACTCTCTCAATCCATTCGGTGAAGTTCTTTCGCTGAAGGCATTTGAACTGAGCAAGGTCAACCGTTGGAACAATTCTCTTGTTGATGTGGACGCTATGACGTTGTTCGCTCAATCCATATTCGAAACTTTTTTCCCCTTCCACACAATACCGCACACACGTTGGGTCACTGCGCTTAAGACAGCCTTTAAAAACTGCATTTCTCAAGTTAAGGTCCCCAGCCGGAAAATAGAAGGTAAAGTTGGTCATTTCCTTCAAACTCCGCCATTTTGTGATGAACTCATTTGGGATGGTGAATGACGTTTTCAAATAGCTTTGATAGCCGATGGACAGGAAAAATAGCGTGACCAGCCAGAAAATTGCAACAATCTTCCTTGCATCTCGAGATTTGCTTCCATTCGTCTTGTCAGATTCGGCTGTAGATGAAAATCCGTCAATGGATGACTGATCTAACAAGCTTCCGCAGATAGAAAAAACGACAGAAGAACATTTACGCAAGGTTATTTTTCCTTGTTTTCGAATATAGTTCGAAAAGAGAATAATTATTGCAATGATACCAGCGCAGACACAAAGCATAATTCAAGTGTGCATATCAATGGGATCCGTGTAGATGGAAAAATTGAGTCTCTCGGTTGTGACGTGGTCGGAAGTTTAAATCTCAATGGAACCAAAGGTTCAATCAGAACCGAGAGAATACAACCTGAACATTGCAGTTTGCAGTTTACATTTTGTGCTTGAAAAGTCTTTGGAGGTCGAGTGCTTTTGCATCCATGCACAATTTCACAAATTCTTAGCTTGTAAGGGACTTTTAGCTGGGCATTAATTGCGGTCGTATCCGCTGTATTGAAAGCAAGGAAATGAATCATGCAAGTTCCTTGACTTTCGGTGAACGCCTCGATATTCGCGTTTACACCAGTCCCGCAAATTAGAAACAATAGACTGGGAATTAAAATCATATTGAATTCTATACTTTAAAATTAGGATTCAACTAGGAAAATACTAGATTTGAATAAGAATTCAAATTTTCTCAGTTCCCCAAGTTTGATTCTCAAATTAAGAAAATCTTGATCTGGGCATTAGGATTACTTTAACCTGCTAAGTTATAGACACATTTTCCGATTTCAACTACAAAAGGGCTACATATAATGGCAATTTGCGACAAAAATATATTGTGCATTTACAATTAAAAAGAAGTCACGTATTTTGGCTTAGTAGAGTTTGGCTGTTACTGTTGGACTAAACCGTTAGATTTGGTTTGAGTTATGAATTTACAGTCAGAATAAAATTATTATTTTCCTTTGAGGTTTACCTGGTGCCAAGACTATTGACTAAATAGTACAATGAAGTTTATTTAAGTATGAAAATACTTGAAAAATGAGTGAAGAGTGTACATTTTTTAAGGTCATTAAAAAAGGATTAATTTGATTTAAACCGATCATCATAGACAGATGGAATTATGAAGAAACGGTTTCCTGTTATGTTCCCTCCACTTGGAGAGTCTTTTAATGAGACATCTCCGTTTTCCAAAAAAAAGTTTTCGGAAATACGTTTTCAAGAGCGAGAAAATGTTGCTTCTCAAGAACTGCAATTTTTTCGAGGGTTTCAATGGGATTGATGTAAATTAAAAAAATATAGATTAAAGTAAAACGGCGTCGTTCAGAAATTATTTTGACACATGAGTTGTAGTGGCACTTCTGATCACAATCAAATTATTTGAACAATATAATAATTTCTTTGTAGTATACCACGATGAGTTGTTCTCATTCCCACATCCCATTAGCAATATAATTTTTAAAAATCGAATGGTTAAAATATCAAATAAAACATGTTTGTTTATATATCATGTTGAGTTGGGAACGTGTAAAAATTCTATTGCAATATGTAAAACATATGCATATGTTTATTACACGTGTAAGTGACCCAATTAGTCTTTTAAACTGTGCATGATTACGTTTAAGGCTTTACGGACGATTTACAGTCTTCTCACAGCAAATGCTAGCTGCTTTTTTAAATGGATCCCGCTGGTGTAAAGGATCTCCATGAAAAATGCTAACATGGAAACACTCAAACTAAGTAGAAGGACATGAAATACTAGGCCGATTGATCCATTCAAATCCAACGCTTTCGTTTTAGCTCTCTCCACCAATGATCGAACCCGGTGTCTCGGGAATCGGATTTTCTCCCATTTATTCCAAAGCGAGTAGATTCCACTAGAGAGAAGGGTCAGCGCCGCTCTCCCCACGTAATTTTGATCGTTATTGCCCGTGCTTCTAATCTTGAGAAAGACATTTGCATCATAAAAGTGGTCATTCCGAGTTTTCCAGTTGTGGGCAAACTTTAACTTTTTCTGGATCATCACTTGTCTCACATTTGCCCAATAATATTCAAAATCTTCCTCGAAAACTACCAATGCCGTCTTCTCAAGCACCAGAATCTCCTCAATTGAAGAAGTTAAATTATTTCGCAGTAGACATTTAAAACGACCAGGTTCTGCATTCGGGATATTTGTGAAATTTAAACGAAGCATTAGCTTTTGCCAATAACTTCCATATCTGAATCCCGCCTGTCCCACCCCATTTTGGATTTCTTCGCAAATGGTAAGACAAGTGAGATCGTAGTATGTGAGACATCTACTAAATTCATATTTATCTCTGGACGGTACATCTCCAGCCGGAAAATAAAATGTAAAACTATCCATTTCTTTTAAACTTTCCCATTTCGTGATGAACTCATTTGGGACTGTGAAAGAGGTTTCGAAGTAACTTTTGTAGCTGAAGGAGAGGAACGATAGAGCTACGAGCCAGAAAATTGCGATGATTTTTCGAATGTTACCGCATTTGTCTTCGTTTGTTCTGGTCTCAGGTGCGTCAACATCTTTGAATAAAGATTGGTCCAACAAACTCCCATAGACTGATAAAAGATCGTTGAAGCAATTGTGGAACCGAAATTTGGATCCTTTTCGATTTCCATTGAATATGAAAATAATTGAAATGACGCAGAAGCAAGTAAGCAAAGTCACCCAAATGTGCAGATCCATTGAATCTACGTAGACGGAGAAATGAATTCCTTCGGTTGTAACTTGGTCGGACGTTATAAATTTTAAAGGAGGTTGTGGCTTGAGTAAAAGTACTTGCGGAATCCCATTAAATCCATAAATGGGCGGTGTACCTGTTCCTGTGCCGAACGTTTGTTCCCCATGTGGGTTAAGTACGTACCAATTCCATATCCCAGTAATTCCGGGTTGTTGCGATAAAATGGATTCAAATGTTCTTGCGTGACGATTCCGTTTGCTGTGCAACTTTTAAAAAACCTTCCATGGTTTGTCTTCTCAATGAAAGCTCCAGTCATGGATTCTAAGCAGTCTGGTGTAGCGCAGAGGAAATTCACCCTTGTAGTGTCAGTTCGATTTCGGCACATAAAATATCCGGCGTGAAAATAAGTAACATCTGGAGCTTCCAAGACGAATGTATTTGCAAAACTATAGAGTACACTTTTGGCAGTTCCAAAGAGCAGGATATTGCTTTGCAACTTTGTCCCAATTAGAATTACAAGTCTTGGAATGGACAAATGTGAACGGATTTCATCCACAACGAAACTTCCTAAAGCGGGGTTTTTCCTTTCATACTTTCTCGCTGCATCCTGATCAAATAATCCTTTTAAGTGGACAATTTCAACTGAACAGTTTAAATTTTGAGCTTTAAAAACTATTGAAATGATTTTCCTATTTTTGCCATGCTGACCAATGCGAAGGCTGTAGGGAACACTCATTTGAGCATTGACTGCCGTTGCCTGCGTTGAAAGATCAAGAACGTGGAGGATGCAAGTTTGGAGACTATTCGCCAACTTTGGGATATTTGCTTCCACCCAAATCCCGCTAATGAGAAGATGGAAGGTCGAAAACAGCAACATTTTCTCCGGGCAAGATTAATCTACGTTTTTTGACGTTTTCTTTACGCCTTTTAGAAAGGTATTGAATAATCTGTTTAACTTTATCCGCAGTATTTACAAAATGAGTGTTTTTCATTCGCAATGAGAATTTAAAGCCTGGCCTGAAAATGAATAGAAAGTATAACTGATTGTTAGGACGACGTCTAACGTCTAACTAAACTTTGGATACCTTTTCTGTTTGACTCAGGCGGCTGACACTTTAAATAATGACTGTTGTTTTTGCAGCTTTTAAAAAGCATATTTATCTGTAAATTTTAAAGTAGAAAACGATTCACGGAAAATGACATTAAAGTAGGTGATTTTCTTCCTTGTGGTCCTTGCATATTTATTTTGTTAATGACGAGTCAATAGAGTAAAAAATTCTTCAGCCCTTCACAATTTTGTTAATACGAAAAAATTCATGGAAAATTTAAAGCCCCTGATTTTTGGCGAAGGAAAAACTTCAAAATAGAATGATGGGACAAACTTCATCAGTTTCTCTACAAGAAGGCCAGGCAATTTTGGTTTACCTTAAATAATTCGTGTTTATATTTTTCGTAAGGGATTATAAAGTGTGATGGTAGGCCCCACCTTCCAACCTTTTTAAACTCAACGCAATCATTTATTATTGATATTTCTTTACGGCCTTACCGTTACAAACTTTTATACGCTTATATTATTATTATAGTGACATTAAGAAATTATTACTAATTGATAGATAAATTATAAATGCATAGTGTAGAGCTCGGCGGCCACTGCAGGAACAACAAATGTTGCTTCAAAAATAAATAACTCAAATAAGTTCAGTGCAACTCCAATTATGTAATAATCTATCCACTCTGATACGTCCAGGCCGTTAATATTTTAAACCGACTGCTTACGTTCCACATATTAAAAAAAATTATTATTTATTTACCGCATTATTAAATTCGACTCAAGGTTCAAGGCAGTAGAAGCAGTACAAAAAATTATTTACCTCACTCAGTGAACCAACCAAATGAAATTATTTTCACTCATTAATGACTTCAAATTCAAATGAAGCTACACCAAACAGAACTTCCTCGGGGTTTCTTAATTCTGCATCTTAGGCAAATAAACATAAATTTCAAATATAAAAGCAAACCCAATTTAAGAGACGATTTTAGTTGGATAATTTGTGAATTCATCAATACTACAAAGTAAAATTGAACAGGTTTGATGATTCCAAGTTTTACCTTTCCAAGCATAAAAAGTGTTCATAGCATCGCATCCCCGGACGATAATTTTAAAATCTGGTGGAAGAAAGTCAAAGCCGAATTCTTTAGAGAGCGAAGTTATTGTATACAATCTTCCCAGGAACTTTCTTGCATCGTCAGAGTCGTAGTATAGGCAATTAAATTCCAACCTCTTCAGATCTGTGTATTTTACAATTATTAGTATTACATACATTAAATGCCCCTACCTACCTCACGGAGAGGAATTCAAAAACTGAGAGACTTACTTGGGAGCTTCCGAATCGTTGAGTTTTCATAGAAACTTTTTATGTCCTTCGTTGCGAATCTCTCCCTTTCCGTCGGATTCATCAAATTCGTTAACTGCTCATCGGAAATACCCGTAAAAACGGAATCCAAGCTACACTGAGTGCTCCCATCATCATTCCAACTGCTATACACGTCAATGGTTATGATCTCCAACCCAGGCCAGAAATTTGTAATTAACGGAAGTACCAACTTCAAACCCATTGCAACATTTTTATTCCTCAAAGGAAATTTGAATCTTTTGAGGGATGGGAATAATTGACTCAGTACTTTATATCCAGCAAAATCCAAATAGTACATATCTACTTCTACCAGAATCAACTCCTTGATTTTCGATCCCCATGGAGATAATAAACTTGGGGAGAAATATTTCTTGATGTCGGCGCTAGAAAAGGCATAAAATTCCAATATGGACACATTTGGGAAAATTATCTGCAAGTCCATATTTGAAGGAAAAGATCCACGCCTGTATGCACATACGAATTCAATCTTTTTCAGGGTAGTCATTGGAGGAATCTCATGAAAATCAAACGAATGAAAATTCTGGCCAGTAGGGCATAAGGGATGCATCACCAAGGTTTCCAAACTCTGATGACTGGACTGAAAAATTTGACGAATGAGAGGTTGCAAGCTTTCGTAGTGAAAAAAATATGTGGGATATTTAATTCCATCGCCATCCCAATTGGGTGATGGATCAATTACGACAAAACTGAATGATTTTAGCTTGGGTTTCAGCTGGGCAAACTTTTTCATAGCAATTTCCAAAGGTCCGCCGTTTAAAATCTCTCCGTCTTCCATTACATCATCCGGATCAGGCTGCTCACCGATTAGTAAGCTCGTTGGATAAGTGATTGATTTGACCAGGTTTGACTTTCCAGTTGAAATCAAAGCATTTACAAGGTGGACCGGAAAAGCATGGATTTCTTGGAGATTAGGCCCAATATTGATGAACCATTCAGCCACTTTGATAAACGACTCAGCCATTTCGAAGTGACCCAAACTCTCCCCAAAGGTAATCTTTCTCAAATTCTTTAACTTCTTCTCCGACAGGTTGTCATTCCAATCTTCCCACCAAGGGTGTCGAAAGAATCTGGTGGAAACATTGCTGAGATTCAAAACACAAAGGTTAGGGAAATAGCAATGTACCAAATGGGCTAATGGATCCCAAAATTCCTTTGTTGGACCAGGAGTGAATTCATAAACTAAACTTCCAATTTTAGAAATAAAATTCTTGACTTCTTCATCGTCAGCATATTTTGGAAAATCAATCGTCAGATCCACTGCAAATTTCCGTTCTTCCGAACTTTTATCCAGCAATATTGCAAGCGCGTCTGGAAAAGTGTACTTTTCTGTGACGCTCCGTTTCGAAGACCAAAGTAATTTTTGAATTCTCACGTCATTTTGTGGTAAAATCTCGTTGCTTTCAAGGTCTGGATCTTTTTCGATTCCCTTAATTTTCACCTTGTAGTGTCGGGTATAGATTTGACCCAGGACGTCATTCCAACGTCGATTTACTCGCTTGCACCGCTCCAAATCTTCACCATCCAAATGACGAAAAATATTTTGCAGAACCTACACATTAAACCAGAATTATGTTCGCAGTAGCTATAAACAACTAATTTACGATTTTACATGCCGTGAAAATTATAAATAAACTTTTCATTGTTACCAAAAAATTCCATAGGGCGTCGGTGGTGAAATTGGAAGGGCCCTTCATTACTTCTCGTTGACCTTCCTGCAAACCAATGAATTCAATACGCTGGGGAGTTTCCTCGGGATGATTTCCCTGTTTAAGTCTTTTACTGTGCCACTTCCCAAGAATTTCTCCGTCCATGGTAGTTACTTCTGTTCTTCAATTCAACTAGAATCTGCGTCATAAAAATACACGAGAATTGTAGACTATTGCTTACTTTTATTAACACGCTCTAATATTGGTCTAATTCCCGTACCTCAACTTAAATTATTATTGTTGTATTCAGTGAAAGGTTTACCCAATTGTTGGTTCTGTCAAGTCCTTCTGAGCTAAATCTCCGGGCCAGGATCTTGGTACTGATAGTTACTTAACCCTTCGTCCACTCTCACTTGTATAAGGAATCACTGTCTCCACGTACTTGCCACGCTGTTAAATATCTCTTCCGGGCCTGTCTAATTTGATGAACGGAATGAATGCAATGAATGATGAATGTAGTGTCTAATTCGATGAACGATGGATGA
>JAQFXU010002464.1:0-20605 GCA_034693705.1 Spatulosminthurus flaviceps
GCTGAGAAAGATTTTTTTTCCTGATAAATTTTTTTGTGGTAAAGAAAAAACTAGAGAAAGTATGTGATAAAATCTATGGAAAAGATTGATAAAAAAGGTTTTTTTGAAGAGGAGTGAAAAAAGAAAAAGCGGTGAAAGTGGAAAGGGATCTAATAAGGTTATCTACATTAAAGCTCTTCGCATTTATATACGTAAAATACATATATATCTAAAATTTCAAGCAGATACATACATGGATTTTTTTTCAAATGACCTTTCCCCCTGATCCAAAGTACATACTGGTACTACGCATAGGAGAGAGTGTGTCCCCTAAAAAAAGGATATTGCCAATGGGCGGAATTTATCGAGCTGCTCCGTAGGTCAATTTCATACTCATTGAGTAGTGTCACTTTGATAGTTCTCCATGTGCAAGCACTTTTGAGGTATTTTCTATATACCATAGCATTGGATAGTATCGTGTCACCCAAAAAGGAGTCTTTTAACATGAGCACTTGTAGTCATTTCGAGCGGGTCCCTTTTTCTTTATAGTACATATTTGATATGTACGCTTATATAAAATTCCATCTATACGAAGACATGCTACGTTAAAGCATTTCTCTCTCTCTCTCTCCTCCTCTCATTCCTATATTAGACTAGTGTAGGGGAAAAGGGTCAAAACCCCTAGTTTATACTGTCAATTGATCCTTGACTTTTTCTCCTTGTTCTCAAGGGGAAAGTCCCAGTAGGTTTATGGAACCAATCATATATGTGGGGAAAAAGATTTCCATGAGTAGCTTTTGCTCTGGGTCTCCTTCCCCTCTCAGACAAGGAACCCTTTTTTCAAATCAGCACTTTCCACTTGGACTCCACATTTACTCTCTTTTTTCCTCCTATTACTTTACTATGTACTACTAACATAAATATGCACCCCAATAAAAAGCAAACTGAAACTCTCTCTTGTATTTTCTCTCTCTCTCTCTCTCTCTCTCTCTCACACACACAACTCATCCTATACCACATAAAGGGAGTCAATTTTCCCTCAACTTGAAAAATTGCTCTAGCATGTTAATACACATTCCTAGAAAAAATCTCTCCCTGAATTAATTACCCCAAAAATCCAGATTTTCACCAAATTTTAGCACCTCACAAAAATATTTTCCCCCTCATAAAAACACACTCTCCTCTAAAATGACTCACACCCTTTAAAAAAGCATAGCTCAAAATCATTTTAAAGCATAAATAATTATTGTCATCAAATTTTAACAAGTTATATTGTACTCAAAAACGTTTTTTTACCCACATCAATATTTTTAGGGGGATTTGAATGGAAGGGGAAAGTTCAAGGGGAAAAGTCCCTTATGTATGGTACTATAAAAAATGACACGCTTTTTAAAATCATACACACTAAAAAATTTTAAAGGAATTTTTTTCTCAATAATTTTCACACCTGATAAAATGTTAAGCAAACTGTCTTGTTTTTCCCCACATAAATATTTTAACATTTGAATGGGAGGGAGAAAGTTGGAGGGAGAAAGCCGTAAAATCGGGAAGAGAAAAAAACCAATGCATTTGTGCATTTAATAGGTATTCTATTAAATGAAGATAGGATTCATGTAAAAACTTGTTTTCATCAAATGTGAAAGTATATTTGTCTTTTTATATGCAAAAAAAAATGTGCGAGAAAATCCTAAGGTTTGTTTGAGAGAAAGTCAAGGAAGGGAAAAAAGTAGAAGAGAAAAAGATTTGATTTTCTATAAGTTTAGACAGAAAGGTAAGGGTTTTCCAGGATTTTTTTTTCTCTCTCTCTCTCTCTCTTCTATACTCTTTACCATGGTTTTGGTAAGAAAAAAACACGGGTTTATATAGAGAGAAAAAAGTATTGATCGTAGAGGAATATAACGGAGAGATGAAACTCTCTCTCTCTATTTGCCAATGCCGACAAGGTGCCCCTCTTACTACATCTCTAATAGTTGCATTAGGACTTCTCACCCGCTAACATATCCACTATAAATCCATTTACAAACAGCCTGAATTTTTTTTCTCTCTCTCTCTCTCTCTTTGCTTCCTTCCTTCTCCTTACCAAAGTCAAGATTCTCTGAGTCAGTCAGTGCTTCCATCAAAATGGTTTTTTCTATTTTCTTCTTCTTGTCCTCTCTCTCTCTCTCTGTCATATACTTTAACCATAGGATTCATGTTTTAAATCCTATCAAAGGGAAAATATATGGGAATGAATGGGATGGGAGAGGGTGAAAGTATGCAAAAAAGGGATAAAAGATTCTTTCCATTTTATTACATGCCATTGTATTTTGTATGTATTTTTTTATTATATTATTCTCTTCTTCTTCGTCTTCTTCTTCTCCTTTCTTTTACCCAGACTTTCCCTTTCTTTCTTTGACATACATACACACTTTTGATCCCTATAATTATATACATGTGAAGGAAATTGAAGCATTGAGCTTGAAGCTATAAGATTTCTCTAGCATTGTTTAGTTCCAGTCTAGAGCTAACTTGTTAATTCGAAATCGGGGAAATTCAGACGGAAATGAGACGTTTCAACAAAATTGAATGTGAAATAGTTTTACACATGAATTTTTCTCTCTCTCTCTCCTTTCTTTCTTTTCCCTTCCTTCCTTCTTATGTCTTAGTACTACTCTTTTTTCCCACTCCTTTCCACATCCTCCTTCTTTCTTCATTCTTCTTCTCTCTTGTCTTTAATCAAAATCCAAGGAATGTAGGAGTAGGAGTAGTAGTAGTAGTAGTAGGAAAAAGGGCGGCGTACATTTAAGTCCTGTAATCTTCTTCTTGGGTCTCAGGGAGCCAGCTAAGATAGGATGAGGAGATGAGGGAGTGAGTGACAAAAGCCTCATATCCTTTATTTTATATAGATGGGGAGAGATAGTGTGGGAGTATGAGGAAGATTAAATGGAGACTTTTTACTTTAAACTTTTCCCTTCTCACGAGTACAATATACTCACTTGTTGTCAAAATAAAGGAGAATGTATGGGAGGGAGGGAGAGAGAGAAAGAGACAAGTAGTGATGGTGGAAGTAATTGATGTAATTACATTTACGTGTGGTGAAAGCAAGCTAAGGGAAGGTTGGAATGTAAGGGTGTGAAAGTGAGGATTGAGTGGGAGGAAGCGGCAATGATATTGGAGCAATACAGAGCGTATTTAGGAAAATTTTGAGGGGAAATGTGAGGAGAAAGCAAAGGTTTAATGGGGGGAAATGGGAAAAAGCAGGTGAAAACATGAGGAAAATCTAGGTAAAAGATTTTCTAGAGCAAAATGAGAAATCAGGAGGAAACAGGCCAAAATAGGTGGAAAGACCAAGGAAGAAGGTGAAAGGAGGAAGGAAGGGAGAGAAAAGAGGGGAAACAGGTGAAATAATGAGAGGAGAAAATAGGGAGAAAGGAGGGGAAAGCAAAGAACTGAAGTCAAAGAATGAGGAAATAGGTGAAAGCAGGTGAAAGGAGGGGAAAGCAAAGAACTAAAGTCAAAGAATGAGGAAATAGGTGAAAGCAAGTGAAAGTAAGTGAAAACAGGTGAAAGCATAAGAAAATGGATGAAATGAGGAAAATGTAGGAAAAACTGAAGGTTCGAGATCACGAGTAAATAGACGAAAGGAGGAAAAAGTAAGAAAAAAGTGAAAGCCGGAGAAAGCAAGAGCAAGTAGGTGAAAGTAGGAAAAGCGAGAGAAAATCGCCCAAGGCAGGTCAAAGCATGAAAAATCAGGCGGAAGTAGGTAAAATTCAAAACACAAGCAAGAAAAAAGGTGAAAGCACGAGAAAGCGAGAGAAAATCGTCAAAAGCAGCTTCATTACAACGAAGAAAGTGGGATAAGAAGGAAGTGGGAAAAAATCAAGGATAATAATAGAGAAAATTACGAGAATCTTGTAAATTGAAATTTCTATAGGAAAACAAAGCTAGAAAAATAAGGAGAGAGCAGGTAAAATTAAGAGAAAGTGAGAAGCCAATAAAATCCAAGAAATCAAGGGAAATAATAACTGGATGAGAAAAACGCACACCCACGGTCCCCTTCGAAATGCCGTAATGACGACAAAACATGGAACTGCTCCTCCGAAAGATGAACAAGCGTAGGAGAGAATCTAGGGAAAATCAGGAAAAATTTGATAGGATTCCTTGATGATGACGCTGATAATTTCCTTTCCTCTACTAATACTAACACAACTATAACCACACCTTTCCTAATATATTCAGACACACAAACTTTCTCCTCTTCTCTCTCTCTCTCTCGCTCTCGCTCTATCCTTAAACACTCTATCACCAAAATCTCGCCTACTCTTCCTTCTCCATATTAATTTTGGAGAGCCCTACCTATTTGGAAGAACATGCCATTACAATGACATTGCTTTGAGAAATTTCTTTACAAGATTTACTCCTTCTCTACACTGCCCCTACTACGACAGGATCTGGTTCAAGAGCCACTCAAGTCAGGACTCATCTTCATATGACAAACAGAACGGATGGATGATCAACAATAATAATAGGAAGACCCCCACGATAATAAAGGAACGTGCCGTTACCAAGGAACTATCATTGTTTTTTTTCTCTCTCTCTCCCCATACACAAAATATATTAGTAGCTTTAGTACCGATAAATGATTGAGAAGTTTCTCATGGGGAAAGTAAGAGAAAGTGCGAGAGAGAGAGAGAGAGAAAATTCCAAGAAAATCTCATTCAATCAGTTTTAGGCTTTTCTCTCTCTCTCTCTCTCTCTCTCTCTTATCCTATGGACTTGGGCCTTTTATTTACTCAAGGGAAATTATATGTAGAGAAGTGAAAGCATTCAATGTAATCTTCCTGAGTGTTCCAAGTATTTCTATGCTCATGTTTTTTTCCTCTCTCACTTCACACTACTGTACACAAATTCTTTCTCAAGTGTTTTTTCCTACTTGTTTTTTAAATTTGTTTGCGACACATTTCACAACTTACTTTTAAATCAAGGTTGTCTTGGATAGAGTTGAAGAGCAGTGTATTCTTTTTTTTACATAGTAAAAGAAAAATGTACTTTATCATGTCACTCTGTTTTTCCTTTGGGCTTTAGTTTTTTATTAGCGTTGAAAAAATTAAAATTAAATACACAACTCTCTCCCTCTCTCCCTCTCTCTCTCTCTCTCTCTCTCTGAAAAGAGTAAATACATTTTCTCCTTTGCTTTTAAAATTTCCATGATATTTTCACAGCTGCTTATTCTTACATCATCATTATTATGACTCCTACTAATATGTGGTGCCAGGGATTCTGGAGCAATCCTTTCCGGAAGAGATTAGAATTTTTTGTCAACATACTTATTTGTGACTTGGGCGGTCTGAGTATTACAAAGCTCTGGTTCTTTTCTTTTTACCTAGGGCTGAATAGGGAGAGATTTTTCTTGGTGATCATTTTTTATATTATTTATTAAAGTAGGAAAATACTCGTGGAATTCAACAGAATTTTTAAGTAATAAAAAAATACTAAATAATTATTAATTTAAACTAAAATTACGTCTAAGTAACATTAAAAAATGGAAAAAGTTTCTCAAAATCCCATAAAATATTTTTTTTCTCTCGAAAAAATTGCTTAAAATTTCATACTTGGAAAATGTTTTTTTAGAAAAACTTTCTACCTTTGACCTTTTCAACCAGACAAAAGTTACACCATTATAAACCTCCCACACAAATTCCCAGACAAATTCCCTTCTCAAAAAAAAGTAGAAAGCTCAGGGAAATACGTCCAAGAAAATGATTTGATAGGAAAATGAAAAATTTTTTAAGCAAATTTTTTATTCATTGTGTAAGGTAAAAATATTCATTGTACATGGTTGGTTGATCAATTGTGACTAACTACTTGGAAAGAGGGAGGATTCCGAGTGTTAAAAATGGCAAGTTTCTCCTCAAGGAGAAAAGAAACTTTTCCCTCCTTTCCCTCTTCCAAGCTATGCAATCTCTCTTGTGGTGGCTTCCCTGACGTAAAACGAGAAAAATAGAAGAAGAAAGATGAGCCATCTTTTTATACATGAGTGTGTAGTGGTAGTAGTAGGAGTAAGTAGCCATCCATATCCAAGCTAATAATTCATTATTGTGAATCATAGTTACTATCAAGCTTTTAATAGCTCACATATATTTATTTGAAATAATGGCCACTTTGTGCCAACCACGCGTTTCCTGACAGTTAGTCTTCTTCTCTTTTCTCTTCTAGGCTTCAAGAGAGAGAGAGAGAGAGAGAGAGAAAATGAGTGAGAGAGAAAGATAGAGGAAGGAAGGAGTGAGGCCAATAAAAAAACTCGACGTAATTACTCTCATGTTTCTCTCAACATATTGTTAGAGGTTTGTAGGAGGAACAAAAGAAAGGGAAAGAGAGAGAGAGAGAGAGAAAAAGTAGGAAAGCCAGTACATACCTGTATGTTCCAAAGACAGAGAAGGCAAAAGGAAATGAAAAACTCGGAGAACATTGTCAAAGTAGAGAGAGAGAAAGTCTTTTACACGTTGAGGGAGAGAAAGGAGAGAGTCGACAGTTATAAAAAGGCAAGGGAGAGATGAAGACATAGGAAAGGTAGGACTTTTTTCCATATAACTTTCTCCCTCATATAAATTCTTTCTCACCCATGAGTCCATATATAAAGTTGACAGAGTTTATGATTGGAAAGGAAGAGAGAGAGAGAGAGAGAGAGAGAAATTGTGAGGTGTCATTCTGATAGTATATGGTAATCAATATAATAGAGAGAAAAGTCTCGTCCGCGTCAGTCAAGCCACAGTTAATAATGAGGCCATGCTTGTACATGGAAGGTAACCACGAAAATCCTCCCAAACAACATTCCAGCCTAACTTCCTCCTTTCACCCATCCATATATAAATACATGGATGTACTTACATAGGAAAACATCAACATGTTTTCCTCCCAATGAGAATATGTATTTAAATAGCACTTTGCACGTATATTTTGGGGAGTATAGGGAGAAAGTAGAGTGAGAGGAGGAGCGTGCATGATACAGAGTAGGGAGAAAGGTTATACATTGGGGATATGGAGAAAGCAGAGGGTAAAAATTCCTATGGAGAAAATAGAGAAAGTGCGTAAGTCATCACATATAAAAGGAGAGCGTAAGAAATGAGTGGTACTTTCTCCTTATGGTGAAAGTGCAGAGTGAAAAATTTTCAGTCAAAATTTTTAAAGTGGAAATGTACATATAACTATGATAATTATCTTGGAAAGTACAAATTTGTATAATTTGAAATACATGAGATGCCGCGGAGAAAGTAGGTTTATTGTAGGGGAAATTTGAACAAGTTGCTTGAACAAGTGAAAATTAATGGGGAGGAAATTAAACCTGGAGGAAAAAGGGAGAAAAGCGGATGCAGTAAAAAAGTCAATATGTGGGATTTTTTTGAAAATTTTGACGTTTGATGCAACCAAATCTTCCGTGGACTTTCCAGAAATTTTTATTAATTTCCTAGGTAATGGTGAGCTAAAATGCAAAACACGCTATAATTCGATGTTTTCCCATGAGCTAAAATACAAAAGACGCTATAATTCGATGTTTCCCCATGATGGGCTAAAATGCAAAAGACGCTTTAATTCGATGTTTCCCCATGATGAGCTAAAATGCAAAAGACGCTATAATTCGATGTTTCCCCATGAGGTTGGGAAAATATTTTTGTACATTTTGTACTTTGTTTTGACTGTGGAAAAGTGTACGGATGTTACGATGCAATGGAAATTTGCCTACATAATTCCCTGGCGGTACATATTTTTCAAGTGCAATGTAATGAAAATAACGATTCATATAAAGAGAAGGTTATTGCTATGAGAACGTACATATTAAATCAACTAAATGGAAACAAGGAGAAAAATCCTTGTAAAAGATGAAATAATTATAAAAGGAGAAAGTGCAAATTTTGTGAAAGTACAAAATACAAATTCAATGGTTACAAAATATTCAAAAAGAAAAAAAAGCATGGAGAAAGCACACCATTCAATATCATGCCCAACTACCTAGAACTCTCACCCTTAGAAAATCTTTTTCTCTTTTATAAAAAAAATCTCCAGGAAAAGTGCAGAACTCAGCTAAAGAAAAAAGATGAATAAAAGAGAGAATTTTTCCCTTTCACTCCAACATAGTATTTACTTTAGTATTAATAAGTACAAATTCTCATACAACTCCATAATCAACATCCAGCCCATCAATAGAGGGGAAAATACAAGTAATTCCAACTCTTCCCAGCAATTTTTTCAATTTTACTCCTCCTCCCATGCATGGAATGTAAACCAAGGTTAAATCTCCACTAAAAAAATCCTTGGCCACTATTTATATACAAGCTTCTCAAAAGAAATTAAAATTGCAAGTTTTACCATGTACAGAGTAGGAAATGGGTGAAATGTGTTACAGTAGCGTAAAATCTCACAAATACTCTACATATAAAAGAATCTCATATGGAAATTACATGACAAAATATTCTGCATCCAAAAAACAGTTACGGTTAACGTAATAATAGTGCCATAATAATTATTATTTTACAAGGGAGAGAAATCCTGGGCACGGTAATTTCTTTCGAGGGTTTGGAAAACCTTTAGGAAATATGGAAATTCACATAGTAATTATAAAGGAAATGTAATGGGATTTAATAGTCACCATATGTTTTTCACCCTCATAAAAACTAATGCTTTGAAGGGCTGTTCTTGTTAGAAAATCCCTTTTGCCAACTTGTAAATTATTTGTTCCTCTATATACAAAATATAGAGAGGACACAGAGAAAGAGAGAGAAAATCCTTTGTATAAAAATGTTTTCCCAATAATTTTCTACATGGGTCATTGCATGGTTAAAACAAATTAGGGAAATGAATGGAATTTAATAATGATGACAAATAAGAGGAGAAAAAACTATTGCTTCCTATTCACAATTTATTTTTTTCCCTACCTCTCTCAAAGGAACGCTCAATCATAGATAGTTTTAACAAGAAATTCTTGTGTGAATAACTTGAGCCCTTAAAAATGTCATTTCCTCCTCCACTTTAAATACTTTCCCCCTTATTTTCTATGTGGTGTAGAAAAACATATAAAAAACTATGTACATAGCAAGTTTCAATGAACTTCTCGTGATTGATGAATGGTACTATTTTGTTGTTTTTCTCGAATTTACCCTTCACAACATGTATGAAAGTAGCTTATAAACAAAATGTTTCTAGACTTTGATTTTATCATGGTATTTACTTTCGCTTATGTAGAATTCAGCTTTAGGTTATAGTTACTTTGCTCATACATAGTTGAGCTTTGATGGGATTTGTACTGGGATAGAGACTGACATAATGGATGAAAATTCTTTCCTCTGGCTTCAACCTCTCCCATCTTGTCTCATGTTCTAGAGGAATTTAAATACCTTTTACATTACATTGCATTGCTGGTAAAATATATAGTGAGAGAACACACGACCAACTTTTACATCATGACTTTGTTCTCACACAAGAAGAGTCGTCCCTACACCACAATAATTGTCTGCTTATGCTCCAATGCACTACGAACATGCCTTTACTTGGCGGGAGAAACTCAACTTCTAACTGGCTCTGACCTTATCAATTTTGAAGCTCTACCCTTTCTACGTGAACCTGGACAATGTTCTCGCGTCTTGGAGAGGAACTCTGGCTCTTCGTACCCTCAGATTCAACTTAAGGTTTTTGCAGCCTTGTTCTAACCATTTTTTTCACCTCACTTGAGCCTTATTATACAAATTATGGCTCTTTTAATTACAGAAACTTACATTTTGTTATTGACCGTTTACCACCTTTTAATCATTCTAGTTGTGTCTGCTCGTTGGTGGACTATATCTTATCATTGTTTTACCTTTGTTGTGACTATTTTTAACCAATGTACACTTACAAAAACCTTACCCTCTACACTTGATGTACATTATCGATTGTTCTTACCTAGGTAGCAATCAATGAATTGTCATGCTATTTTTACTGACTCTGCCCCTTCATGTTAATTATGCCAATGACCTACCTGTACCTTATGAACTGATTATTCTTTGTAACTAATTATACCAATATTTTGCCTCGAATTATTGTTTTCTTTTGAAGTGACTTTTCTTCCAAATGTCAGTCCTGTTCAATTCGTCTGCTAGCACTCATTCATGTAACTTGTAGAATTTCTTCAACTTGCCATAAACCCCAATCACTTGAAAATTACAAAAGCCAATTCTCAGTTTACCCTATAGGCTTTTCATTTCCTCCATCAAACTTCACAATATTTCACTTAGTCAGTTACAGTCATTGTTCACTCAGCTGAACAACTGTCTAGGACAACATCTCACAAGTTTTGTCGTCAGTGACAAAAAAAAAGGCCATTTCTAAAATCTTAATTTTTCTAGGACAAGATCAGACATGTAAGGATGTGAGAATGTAGAAAATATGTGCATAAGTAAAATATACATATGTATTTACAAGTAATAAAATATCATTGGGAGAGAGGAATGGATAAAATTAAAGAATGTTATACAACTAGAGCGTTATATAAAAAGCGAGAGAGAGAAAGAGCAAAGTGAAAGGAAAGGATTGAAATGGCGTTACATATTTAAGCCTTGCCAATAATACAAAGGTAAAGCCTTGCGTGTGTACAAGTGGCCATTCCCAATAGAATTTAATTTCAAAGTTGATTTTCCGCTATCCATCCCATCAAAGCTAAATTGGCTCTGAGGATGATGACGTTTTTGGACAAGTCAAGTTTTCTACTCATCCTCTCGCTCCCTACATGTACTGCATCTATTATCTCCTCCCCTATTTATATACAAATATCCTATATATCTTCTTATTTCAATCTATTACCTATACAGAGAGAGAGAGAGAGAGACTCATTCATGTGTATAAAATGTCCAGGCCTTTTCACACAAGCCACATCCCTATCGTGTGTGCACTTGGTCTAAAGTGAAAGGAGTGGAACGAGAGGAATATAAATGGACAGGGATTGCTAATCGATACATTTATGTCATTGTCTTCCCTTACGGAGCATAGGTATGAAATGTCCATGTAAATATTACGTAAAAGTTCTTCCTCCTCACAAAAATCTCTAATAATTACAATAAAGTCTGAATTCTTTTTTCATTCTTGACCATCATTTCCATGCAACTCTTTTCTCCCCCATATTTTCTTTTCTCTCTCTCTCTCTCTCTCTTTCTCTCTAATAATAGAAGGGGAGTAAATAAATAAAGTTTTGGTAGACGAGCTTTTTGGGGGGCATTTGCTCTCAAAATTGATCTTTTACATTAACTTACACCTGCGTTCTCTTTTTCCTATCCCCTCTTTTCTTTTACTTTGGAAAGAAAGCTAATATTAAAAAAAAAGTGGAGATTGCTTTGAAATTTCCCTACACATGTATGTACGTTAGTATGTGTGTGGGATAGTTTGAATAAAAAAAAATTTATATATAAAAAAACAAGGTTAATATAAAGGATGAAGCAAATAACACCAATATAATGTCCTCTTCAATGTTCTCAACAAAGTATCATTCATGTATTCTATTCTCTCACAAGTTTTTCTTTCCTCCCCAACTTTTTGTTCATCCTTAATGTGGAGAGTGAATGGAAACTTACTCTTTTATATTAGACTTGATCCATAGTGTGGTGTAGTCTATAGGAGTGTAATAATGTGTAGGTAAGAAAAAAATCCTACATAAAAGAAGTTTTTTTTTCTATTAAAGAGAGCGAGGAAAAAAGCTCTGCTTTGCTCTCCAGTAGAGGTTAAAAAGTCGTGGAGACAAAAAAAGAGTAACATTCCTCCTCCTCCACCTCCTCCTCCTCCTTGAACTAATAGGAACACAAGATCCGAAGTAAATGAGAGTCTCTGTTTATTTAGGAGATTCCAAGTCAAAATTCATTGGGGACAAGTTTTTTTTCTATGAGAAAAAAACAAGAGTGGGAGGGAAAAAAGGGAACCCATTAAAACACAAGAAAAGTTAAATTATTGAGGAAGAATGTCTCCGTTCTTTTGGATCGATCCTCTTTTTAATTAACTCACTTTTTTTCTAACCTTTTCTCTCTCCCCTACCTTTATGATAATAATTATTGTTTTCAAAACATAATAAAATAAGGGAATATTTCAATACAATTTTTTTAAACAAGGGAAACCCTTGGTCATTGTAGTATTCAAAAATGGGATCCTTGTGAAAAAATTTCCTAAGCTAAAATAATTTTTAGAGAAAAAGCCTTGCGATGGATAAAGTAATATTGTAATTTAGAAGGAAATAAAATTCTAGGAGATAAAATCAACTAGAAGATTTTTATGAGTTGAAAAGCTGCTGTCCCTGTCCCTGTCCTTTAATGAGAGGAAGTTTATGTGAGGAATATAATCCTCAAATTTACATATAGACGTCCACAAACGAAATAATATTGGAGAGAGAGAGAGAGATAGAGGATTTATTAGCGTGTGGAGATTGAGAGAGACAATATAATAATAATTAAAAGGGAACGTCCAATTATTATTAGTTGGAGAAAATTTTATAGAATGGTGATAAAATTCTTAAAGTTTTAATACTCACAAATTAATTCCTCTCTCTCTCTCGATAATAATTATTATTAATTTACCGAGAGAGAATGAGAAAGGGTGGGAGGGTTTAGAAAGAGAAAGTTACTGTGGTTAATTAACGAGTGTCTCTTTCTTTTGTATGCATAAACTTATGGGATGGATTTTAATCTTTTATTTTGTATGATCTCTAAAAAAAATTCAATTTTTAAATGAGTATAGAGAAATAAAGGGAAGGGGTGATAGATGCTAACATGTGGATTTATGAGAATGAGTGATCCACAAGTGAGAGGAAGGAAGAGAATGGAAGGAGAAAAAAAGAATTGAAAAGTTTTAGCTTGGATGAATGAATGTTGAAGGGCAATGTAGCTCTGTGTGTATGTGTTTGAGTGAAGTAAGTAGATAATCTCAGTGGAAACACTCCAAGTAGAAATGTTCTTCATCATAAAATAGTTATAGAGCTAAAAAAAAAAAGGAGAGGAGTCTATAAATAATGGTGAGCCAACTTTCTCTCCCGAGCGTATCACCCACCACATGGAATTCTGGCTAAGACTCGGGTTTTCCCCCTCAAGATAATATGTACTAGAAAAAGAATTGGATGTGTAATGCACATGGAGGGATTTGATTCACAAGCATATAATAAAAAGAGCCCGTTCTCAGTCTCCTTGTCTCTTTCCATGTTTCTCTACTTTTTTTTACAACTTTCTCCTTATATGAATGACCACGCTTTACTATGTAGGGATGTGTTGATTTAGGTTAGGACAATACATGAAGGGCGTGTTTAAGGAGAAAACATTAGCAGAGTATTGATATTAGGACTTTCACTTCCATTGATACAGCATTTTTTGAATGGGATTTACAATGTAGGCATAAATAAACACGTGTTAAAGTATGTGTAAGTACATACTTATTACCAACAATAATTTTAGCACTGGCTATGTTCAAGTAGGCGATTTTATGTGATTTTGTTTTTTGTTTGTTAGAACACATTGTTGATGTAAAATACCTATATGTGTTCTATAAGTGGATGTACGTTTTATGTGTGATACTTAAGTACATATGTGTCCTATGTATTACTCTGTATTTATATGTTATAATTATGTACATATTCCAGGTCCAGGCCGCTGGATATCACGTAAAAGTTCATAGAAAGAAACCTGTAAAACCCTGCTGAAAACCTCCATCAGAAACACATGGACTGTCTGCACTTACAGCTCTATAAATTCATTTAGAGTAAAAACAAAAACTCACCGCTTCGCGATAATTTAAGGCTATGGCGCAGGGCGTCGTCAGCTATGGGAACCTCTCTTTCCCGCTTTTAGCATGTGATATCGACATTATTTCGAAAAGTCCTGGGACATTTCTACCATTGCAAATTTATTTCAATCAAAATAAATTTGAGGCAAAAAATGTCAACGAAAATATATTTCAACCAACATTCGCAGCACCAACACCAAAACTAGCGTGAGATACCCAACAAGTGAGTAGCATAGAAGAACGTTGACAGGATGAGGCAGTACTACATACTTATTCAAATAATTACAACTATACAACGGACCCAAAAACTAAATCAGGTAAATGCGACCACAAAATTCAAAAACTACCACTAACAAACATTTGTTTCTTGATGCCCTCCCCTTACATGTGGGTTTATCATTTTTAATGGGTTCTTACTATCATATGAACACCTTTTATCAATATCACCCACCTGCAGATCCGCATTTCGATTTTTTTAAAATTCGGGCATTTTTTTCAATTTTTGGAATTCGTCTTTTTCAAATGGTATTAAAATGAGAATTTGAATATTTCATGCGTAAATCCCTGTAAAATTTGGTAAATTTTCGGAAACGGTTCTCAGCATTAGCTGTAATGATTGTTCTGGACACAAGTGTAAAGGATGACTATTATCTATCCAATCTATTAAAAATAGCTACCATAATAAACTACAAAATTATGAATTTGAAAAATTAACGCTTAACTTAGGCTCAAATATTTGGGCATCACTTTGTCCCGTCCATGTATCCAAGAGCAATAATGAACTTTGATGCCTAAATTCATTGAAACAATCATCCGCCCACTTGTTCATTAGAGTGGTTGACATTTTCCCAGACTTTGATGAGACCAAATAAATATTATCAGGGATGCAAAGGTGACTCATAACAATCGGACCAGGTTTTCCCTCCTCCTGCAGGCAAATCAGGCTTTTCTCTAAAAGATCCCCAGTCATTGTCATTCCTATTATGGCAGTGTAAGAGTGGCTAATTGCATGCTTGCTCTGCACTGCAGAATACGGTTACGTTGTTCCCTTAAGAAACAAGCAACGTTTGTTTAATAGTTCGTATTCATAGCCAGATTGGTCTACATTAATAACAGGACTATACGGTATAGATCCAGCAATAATTGCAGCTTTCACGTCATGGACAAATTCAATGGACATATCTTCTTGATCTTCATCATTCTGAATTTCTCTTGCTGTCACGTATTTGGTTACTTTGGAGGAAACAATATTATGCCGCCTTTTCCAATTCAATACGCAAGAAGGACTGGCCTTCAAGTCAACATTCAATTCCACGGCTTTAACTGAACCTCATCTTTGAATATCATGGATTGGTAGAAATTCGCCGCTAGCTTAACGAAACTGGAGATACGTATGCTTATTAACTTCTATCACCTTCTGCCACTACGTGCCGCCATTTTGAAAATACCTACAAAAGCGGTTGGTATAGATTCCTGGTATAGAAGTTAAAAGTTTAATTAACTAGCACGTCGGTCAAAACATCGGTTCTACCCTCTACAGCTTCAGCTTCAGTACTGTGCTGTATGCAGGAAATGCATTTATACGGCACCCGTGAAGTATTCAAACCGAAGCAGATGGGCGATATTGCAAAAGGGTGTTCATATGAAAGTATCAAGCTATTAAAAATGTTAAACACATATGTAAAGGGATGGCATCAAAAAACGAATGCTTGTAAGTTACGAAACTTGTATAGGGGAGTTAACCAGGTCGTGATGCACAGACTAGTTCTATCTATTTCAAAATCAATCCATACTCTCGTTGATAATTGCGTTGATCTTTCTCCAAAAAGGAAGCAGGGACAAAAATTCAGAACCTAGACAGGGTAAAAGAGGATTATTTGTAAACCTTTTATTGCAACATCACGACAGGGTGGTAAGCTTCTTCTACAATGTGCAACTTAACTTGACTTGACATATGCTTGACTATGTTCACAATTTATGCAGCCACATCCTCGTCAGTCTTCAACGGCACCTATATCATGGACCGTAGACGAATATGCAAGTTAGTAATGAAGTTGTGTTAGTTTTACATCCAGCCAGGCCACCCAGCTAGATTCACTACTTTGAGTTAAGGCAACCTCAACGTCCAAAGCAGATCGGAGGTCCAAAAAGACGAACATTTGCTTTTATACCACTCTTCGGAGTAAGATTTTGGTCGCAGTTAAATGTCCAATTAATTTGCATTATTTGCTTCGAACAGCCATTTTCTTGCTTAGTTAACTTTTGACAATTAAAGTTTCAATTCCAGCAAAAATAAATATTTCTACTTTTTAAATTAAAGTTAATATCATTTTTTGAAACATAAAACAAAATCAGAAGTAATAGGACTTCTTGTTGGTGCACGAGGAACTCTTCCACAATCCTTTGAAAATTTCAGAGTCAAGTTCAAACTCGAAAAATAATTATTGAATGAAGTCATTATCTCAGCAATTTGGGGTTCGTATAGAATTGCGTATAATATAATCACTTGTACAATTAGTATGATTAATACTTAACAACTTAACCTTAACTTTAGATTGATATCCAAAATTTTGAAATTATGTACTGTGTCGAAAGGCAAATGTCAGAATGACGTCAGTGAAATAAAATGTTTCTATCTCTCTCTTAAACAGAACAACACAACACAACTTAAACAAAAACCCCAAAACCCAGGGTTTTTGGGTTTTTGCCTCTGCCAACACTGAAATAAATACAAACTTACGTTCGAATGCATCACACAAGACAACCTCTGAAAATGATACTTTCTCCACTCACTCTAACACTAGACCACAGCCCATGTAGACTGAACATTTCAACAGATTTGAGTAAGGTATTTTTTATGACCAACTTTCATTGTATTTTTCATGAAGAGCTGTGATTTCTACATATAGGATTTACTCCATCTCTCCCCTTCTCTTTCCTTCCCACTTTTCTCACCAATAATATCCAAACAAAAACATAATCAAAGATTTTTATTCCCTTGTTTTGTTACAACTATCATCATGGGTATTTTGTAGAGGTGTGGAAGTGAGGAATTTGAGGCAAAGGAGCTAAATTCATATTCCACTTGAATGCAAATCCTCCCAACTCCATTCCTTTTTATCTCCCCTTCACTTATATCCTCTACATCGGTCTCGGATTTACCATGTTTTGCTTCAATGGTTTTTCTCCTCCTTAAATGTAAACGTCCATTATATTATGAGGATATAAATATATACGAATGTCTCATCTGGATTCAAAATCCCTCTTTTTCCTCCTTCTATGCATATTACATATCAAGCCTGTACTATTAGCCATTCTTGCTTACACTTACATATGCCCATCAAATTGCCCTCACATCCAACTTTCTCCCTACTATTGTATAATACCGTGCAGAAAATCCATTTACAACCATGCATATCATAGAATAAAAGAAAGCTATACGTACCTACGTAAGGAGTCAATACTCGTCTTACACACACCTTACAGAGGAAACATGTCGGGAGGAGTAGACATAAGAACATAAGGTAAAAGAGGAAAGGAAAGGAGGAGAAATGTCGGTGAAAGTATCCGAAAGGAATAAACTATGCATGGGGAATTGGAATGGAGAATAAGAAAATAGCTATGGAGAAAGTAACGTCTTTATATTATGCTAAGGTTACAAAAATACCTTTCCTTCCCCCCCCCCTGTACATTTCAAATGGGTCGTTTACATGAATTCTATTTGACTATATAGACTGGTTTATCAGATGTTAGTTTGCGTGCAAAATTGTGCGTGTGTGTGTGTGAGAGAGAGAGAGAGCGTAAAGAGTTGTTGTTGTTGTTGTGTTGTTGTTCGTTGTTGTAAAGGGGATTGAGTAGTATTAGTATTAAAGGTATGTATGTATAGTATAGGAAAAAAAATGTTTCAACTTATTGTGAGTGAAGGGAGAAAGTGGAAGAGCTCGTGAGGAGGAGGAGGTTTTGTCGGTGTGGGAAAAAAGGGAGAAAGCACTTGTGTGCATGACTTTGAAAACTACTCCTAGCTTTCCCTTTGCTTTCTCTTTTTCTACTAGCCTCCAGCTTTCTTCCATAAATTCATTTGCTTTCTCCTATGCTTTCATACATATGCTTTCTCCTATAGATTCATATGCTTTCTCCTACATATTCATATGCTTTCTCCTATAAATTCTTATGCCTTGTTGGGAATGGTTTATATGAATAATTTTTATGGGTCATTGGTTTTCCCTTGTTTTCTCTCTCTCTCTCTCTCTCTCTCACTCTTTCTCTGTTACCAGAGATTTATATGGTAGCGGTGTAGGAGAGTATTAATGAATACTCAACATAAGAATAAAACTACCGCCCAGACACACCCATGAGTACACTTGAGTTTAGGATTTGGTTTTCACAGTATGTTTTCCCATGTGCTTGTCTTCAGATGGGTTTGGGGAGAGAAAGTATGGAGAGAGATTTATTTTCATTGGCAAACAGGTTGGACTTTCCATGCGATTAGATAATAAGCGGCGGACGTCGAGGGAATGAAATGAAACATTTGGAATTGAAGAATAAATTTCAATCTCATATACTTTATACCACATCAAATCACAAAATGTCTGCCATGAATTAAAACTTTGGAAATTAGATACTAAATTCATAATTCTCTCTCTCTGTCTCTCGTCCTCGTTCCTCACTACAGTACTAAAATTCCATTAGAAAATCCCCCGTAGGATGTTCCATGTTAAAGTACAAGGGAAATGTGTAATTTTTAAATGTATAAAAGCATGGAGTTTTTTTATTGCTTGTAGTGCTAAATTATTTTGTTGGTACTATATGTGTTTAGATTTTAGTGTATTTGTCTTTGGGTGGTTGAGAGAGGAGGAGAAGACATGGGGGAAATGTAGTGATGTTCTTTTCCTTCTCTATATCGTATAACGTATAATGTGATATAAATGGAGAAAGTTAAAAATGTGGGGAATTGAGAGTTGGAGAAATCGCTAGAGGTTCTTAAGTGTATTATTGGGAGGGACTGGGAAAGAAAGCTTTTTTTCGGGAGAGCAAATGGAGAGTGTGAGTAGCCTTTGAGAGTTGTGTGGAGAAAAAACGGAAAGTAGATTAGGAAGAGAGAGAGAGAGAGAGAGAGAGTAAAGGCTGGAGTAAAAGAAAAACGTGAGAGATTTGTGTTGTAATAATAGATGGTTTTCATAGGGGAGAAAGTAGAGACAAACTGATCGGGTAAGAAGGCGAGGGTCTTGGAGAAATTTGATTTTCTTTTGAAACCAAGATGAGACCATTTGAAATTCGAGCTATTGGCACTTAAAGTGTTCAAAACAAAACAAGTTTATATTGGATTACTAAAACGATTACGAGGCTTTTCCCTCCCCGATAACCTCCATTCAAGCTTCCGCTGATGTTCTACACTCCGTATGTATGCATTTGTATAGGAATTTCTCCATATGAAATATACGGTGAAAGTAGCTTGCTAGCTTTGTTTCCACGCACGGGCTGTATATTTGATATAGCTTAGGAAATAACATGTATTTGAAGAAAAAGGAAATTTCATTGTATACACAACAGGGAAAAATATAGAAGCAGATATAAAACATGACTTCCGCTAAAGTAACTTTTGCATAATATTTCTTCATTGCAGCTGGAATTCTCACCTGAATTATAACATGATACAATGTGGTAATGTGAACGAGTAAAAGCAACATGCGAATTTGACCTAACCTTGTGGTAAAAGAACGTTTTGAAACTCTAGTGAAAGCACAGCTGGTTCTGGTGAAAGCACTGGTGAAATCACCTTGTCCACTTTTTTCTAAAAATTGTCGCCAAGAAACCCTTCATATTTTCATTCTTCACTGCTACAAATTATTTTGTACTGCTAAAAAGTGGGGTTTATACTCCGATTCATACCCGAAGCCCGAAGGTTTTGTACTGCTAAAACGTATTGTAATCCCGAAGGTTTTGAAAAAGAGTGGAGTTTATTAAACGTGTGAAGAGAGTCATAATTATTACAGCTCCAAAAACTAGGACTAAGTTAAAGCAGTGAAAGGCATTTGATCCGGCTATTTGACTCAAAAACTTACAATTTTTAAAGATCAAAGGTTTTTTTGTTCGAAATAGTCTAATGAAGATTCGAAACTGGTTGCAGCCTCATAAATGCGAATTCCTCAATAACTACTGACGCTTGGTTGCTAGAGGAGATTTTTTTTCAATATGTGAAAATTCTGGTGAAAGCACTAGTGAAAGCACTAGGTGAAAGTCCTTTTGAAAGCACTACACGAAAGTCGTAGTGAAAGTCCTGGTTAAAGCAATAGTGAAAGCAGCAGTTAATGTCCGGGTTAACGCACTAGTGAAAGTCCTGG
Source organism: Spatulosminthurus flaviceps (assembly GCA_034693705.1). Lineage (NCBI taxonomy): Eukaryota > Metazoa > Arthropoda > Collembola > Symphypleona > Sminthuridae > Spatulosminthurus > Spatulosminthurus flaviceps. Next base: position 20,079 of record JAQFXU010002464.1, read on the forward strand.
TGAAAGTCCTGGTGAAAGCGCTGGTGAAAGCCCTGGTGAAAGCCCTGGTGAAAGCCCTAGTGAAAGCACTAGTTAATGTCCTGGTTAGAGCCCTAGTGAAAGTCCTGGTGAAAACCAATGTTGAATCGAACCCTCAAAACTCACACGGGCAGAAGAGGGGAAAGAAAATAGTGAAAGCAGCAAAGAAAGAAACGGAGAACACAGGTAAGAACGCTCGTGAAAGCACTCGATAGAAACACAGAAAAGCATCAAATTTTAAACTGTTAAGCAGAGTATAAGTTAAGAAGGTAAAATCACATGGTTTCTTCTATCCACGTGAGAAAACTACTATGAAAAAAGCATTTGAGTTTCAGACTGAGAAACCTTTCCGGCTTTTCTACCCAACATTATTTCCTCTTTTATAAAGCAACACATTTTTTTCTGCTGCAGCACTCTAAAAGTTTTCATACATGTTGAAAAGTAGGCTGAATGAGGGTAAATAGTAACTATGATAGTGAGCTTATAATCATGGTAGTTAGTGACCCTGA
>JAQFXU010002465.1:0-20604 GCA_034693705.1 Spatulosminthurus flaviceps
CACCAGAAACAATATTTTGTGCGAAGGAAACTAGAATAAGTTGGACTCACAAAATGTAGTGAAATTATAATTCGAAAAGTGAAACGATTGGTTTTCCCAACTGTTCCGAGCTGTTCAGTGACAGAATGAAGCAGCATATAGAATCACAGCGAAGATAAGAACTAGTCTCACTTCCGACTGATGTATGAAACTCTTCGTGATTGAAGCTCTCTCATTGAAGTCAATTTCCATGTATTGGGACCCAACCTAACCAGAAATAATGCAAATTAATTAATTTGGATTGTTACTATCCTACAGTTGGATAGGAATGGAGGGGAGGATTTCTACTTATTAATACTTAGATTCTGTTGAATTGAACGTCACTTACTACGGGAATTAGGCACTAATCAGGAAAAATGAAATTACTAAATATGAATTTCGATGTGAAATCCGCAATTTGTATTTTGCTTAGTTGTACTGTATTGACAGTGTTTCGTCGGAGTTATCAATTTTCATTATCTTTGGCGCGGTTGTGTTGTCGGGATTATCACCTCGGAATAATTCAGAAATCTCGTCCCTGGGATTATCTCCTGACACGGTTTGTTTGCGTTCTGATTCTGATGTATGTATTACAAAACACCAGCAGGGTGCGCGACTGAAACCAGTTACTTCTCACCAGTTTTATCAAGACTATTGTAAAGGTGTGCTGTTTTGAACACAACTGTGTTTTCAAATTTACCATGATTTTTGAACAGACCTTTGTTGGTTCCGGGTGTATTTTTGTATGTAGTATTACTGCCTATTTTGGGGACAATATTTTTGGTTTTAATATTCCTGTATGATTTTGTAGTTTCTGTAATTTTTATCATGCATTTTTAATCATTGCTGTGAGATCCAATTACGTAAAGACATTAAGTACGCAAGTTTTGACAACGCGGCGCTAGTCAAGCGCTTTCAGAATGGTTTTAAGATGAGTACAGAAGTTGAGTAAAAAATCTGTAGGGCTAACATTTGGAATTAAGTCAATTGAGAGAAAATTAACACGTATAGACTGATTGAGGAGATTATTCCTTTGAAAAACCCCTGGGAAGAGCTTCCAAACGTTGGCAGCTAGACCGCATTAAAATCCCAATAAGTTAAGGCACAAGTCGGAAATTGTGTTCAGGCCCTCAACAACGAAAGTCTGAGAGGGGAGTACAGAATCCTCTGGAGTAATACAAATGCGTACAAGTATTAAAACCCTGCTCTGCAGGGGTGAGACCGGGGTCGTACAGTCCACAAAGTGGGTAATGGAAGTTTCAAACATGAAATATTAGGGAATGGCATCAGGGATAGCCTTTTATATTATTGTGATGTATCAGTTTACATAGATTTTTTTACTATATACTGTACAATATTAAGGAATCGTCAGGGACCCCAAAATCTAAAAATTGTCCGGGATAGACATGTTCTTAAATATTACAAGAATATCGAAATATTTTATGAAGACGTTTCGTACGTAACGTAATAGAATATTTTCCCTCTTTCTGCACAGTTCGATTTTGACAAAAACTGAAGTGTGTCACAAAATATGGTAAAAATATTTTTTCGTGTACCATAGCTATCTTCATCATTTTTCGAAAATTTCAAGTCCGTACCTTTACCATAGGGGTTACCAACGGGCCTAAGGTGAATTTACACACAAAGGTACGGAGTTGAAATTTTCGAAAAATGATGAAGATAGTTATGATACACAAACAAAATATTTTTACCATATTTTGTGACACACTTCAGTTTTTGTCAAAATCGAACTGTGCAGCAAGAAGGAAAATATTCTATTGTGCGTAGACCAAGGTGTTACTTCTGTTTTTGTTGATTCGCGTCTGTTAATACGCCGAATACACACTTATTTCTTTAAATGTGGGCTGTAACTCTAGGAGTGTTAATATATTTGAAGTCAGTTAGGACATACACTCCAAATTTCTACGGTGAAATTATTACATAAGTATATTTTTTTAACAAAATGCATATAGCCACTTGCATTGAATGATGGGACTTTAATGAGAATGTGCTTTAATAAAACGGCGTGATTTAAGGAAATTATTTAGACGACGTTGAATGGCTTTGTCCACTTTGGGTACCAACAATTTTACTTACCAATTTTACCCTTTGGACAACTTATTAGTGCCACCATTTCGCTGTAGATGTCAACTGCTTGCCTGCATTGTACTAAAGAAGAGTTTCTTGCTTCCAAATTTGAACTTTCGAAAATTCGCATATGGAAAATGAAAATACAATATAGTTCTTTAGGCTTTTGCCCGTGCCCATTCCGGTTCGAACGACTTCATTTCAACCTAGTCGGAGCATGGAAGAACTGAATTTACAGGAAATTCAGTCATGTTGAATGTTTTTAGATCAATCATCAGATCTTAGGTTCTACATGGTTACCGTTTTATCAAATATTTGCCAGGTGTTCTTCATTTTACTAGTGTCTTATCACGTTCCGATTTAGAAAAAAAATTGGTTGCTTAAAATCGCTTGCGTAATTGCGTACACTTCCTGCCTTCGCCATGCAAACTCACGGCATACTACTAATGAAAAATAGTTTTTATGGTCATATTATGGTTGCAAAAACTGTCAAAAGACGCTATAAATAAAATGAAATAAAATCTGGTTGAAATTAGTTTGACTGGGAAAACGTTTTGGTTCAGATTTTCAGATTATTATGAACGATTGGTTGAAATCATTGTGGCTGAATGAACCTAAACCAGATAACGACATACACTATTTTTACAAATGTGATATTGTGTACATCCTTAAAACGGTAATCGAATGGAAGTACACAGTGTGTGGAGCTCGTTGCAGCCTTTAAGTTTGTAACTGGTGTCGGTAGTAAAGTAGTAATTTTTAAATGGGTAGGGTATAGTTTGGCCCGATATACAAAAGTAATGCAAGAATCTCTACCAATGCGGAGCTCCTTCTCTCTGTACCCTTTTAGCACCCAAAAGGTCGAAGGTTAATTCAGAGGAACCCAAATGAATTTAAGGGAGTCCTTTCATTACGTCAATAATTATTCAATATTATACTTAAGCAGTTTGTCAAAGCGTCAACACTAACTCACCGCAGTGCTAGTGCTTAGTGAGTGACATGAATATCACCCTTAGAAATTATTCTCTAAATTCTCAATTGTAAAATACTCTTTAAGAACCTCAATTGATGTACTGAAACAGGAATAACACACAAATACTAAAGACATGAGATGAAATGAAAGAAAAGCTGTTAGGTACTCACTTATTGCGGGTACTACCGATTGTGATACTAATGGTTGCAGAGCAGTCTGGCATGAATCAGTAGGGCACTGATCCGTCCATCACAAGACCGTTGGACACAAACAAATCCTCTTTTGGCACAAAAATAGTTAGGTTATTTTAGGTTAGGTTAGTGAACAAAAGTTTAGTCCCAAACAGTTTTGTGCCCAACTGCTACATGACCAACGGTCTTGTGACAAACGGTTTTGTGCCAAACGGCTACGGATTCAAATATTCGCGGTATGATATATCATTTATAGCACCATCGGATAACGTTTTCGGTCGGGGTTCGATACGAAGCAAGCATGTACGTGATTTTGAAACTTTATTTTTCAGATTCAGAAAAGGTTTGTCAGAAACCTCGCTAAAACCTTCCCAAGACCAAGTGAAAGATCTTATCTTAATTAAGATATGCATGAATGAAAGTTTCAAAATCACGTACATGCTTGCTTCGTATCGAACCCCGACCGAAAACGTTATCCGATGGTGCTGTAAATGATATATCATACCGCGAATATTTCGAATCCGTAGCCGTCATCATCATATACATATCTTAATTAAGATATGCATATCAGTATCGAACAAACCTTTTCTGAATCTGAAAAATAAAGTTTCAAAATTACGTACAAGCTTGCTTCGTATCGAACCCCGACCGAAAACGTTATCCGATGGTGCCATCAATTATATATCATACCGCGAATATATCCTGTAATAGATTTATTTTTAAATCCTTCAGTATGAGTAATTCATTATATATATGTAGTATCGAAGCATCGCACCATAATATTAGGGGTCTAGGATAACTTGTCCAGCAACGTTTTTGACCAGTATTTTTTGGATGAAAAATTTCTACCAAAATCTTTTTGTCGAATAATTTTTCATCCAGACAATTTTTTGCCCAAAATTATTTCATTTAGACATTAATTCCCGGTGGAAATATTATTGGACAAAATATTTTCTGGTCGAAATACTAATAAAAGCCGTGGTTTCACTTCTTATCAAACACGGAAGGCCGTTGCTCAGGCCATTTCATATGCTCAATTGATAATGGTATAACTCCTGCAAACATCATCACACCATATGAGGTTCTTAGTAAGACAAGACTAATTCAAAGCCACCCGCAGATGCGGTTAGGAACTTTGCCAGTACAGTTTAGTTTGGTCTCTATTCCGGGGTATTTCAAGTTTTTGGATCCATTTCTTACTGAAAAGCTCGGATGTAAGTTTTGGGCGATAATATTTTGTTTCCAAGGTTTAGATATTTAGTAAAAATGAAGCTGCTGTCCAATAAACAACAAAAGTAAAAAGATTAAAAACTCCATTATCCGCTCCGTCAGTAAATGGCAACAGGACAAGGATCCCGACTTGTGATATACTCTTTTGTTGTGAAGGTATTAAGTTGTGGTTTCACTGTAACAATGTTACAGTAAGCTCTAACTATAAGTCACTCTAAGGATGAACTTCTTTTTGTCCAATTATTTTTTCCTAAAATAAAGCCCCGACTCTGGGGAAGATGAACAAAAACAGTAATAATTTATTACTTTTGTAACTTTTACAAAGTGAGGGTAACGGATTAGATGGCATGATTGTGTTCGTAAAGAATATCTGCTTGACACACATTGCACACGCCTTTGATAACATGAACAAATAGGGCTCATTTGAAAGCATTATTGACTAATTATTTTTCTCTCTGACCTCTCTCTTTTAGATGACTATGGATTTTCATGGGACAAAGGACAAATAACTCTTTGGAGTCAGGATCAAAACGAACGTGACGACGATCAGTTTTTTGTGACATTCTTTACAATATCAGCTGTTTACGATAGCTTTTCACTAATTTTGCCTTCTATCTTCACAATTTCTCTTCCTGGTCCTCGTTGGATCTTGCGGCTCATTAAGATGTATTATAAATTATGGTTATTTTACTGTTGCATAATTCCGTAATTAGTTGTAGCATGGCGGAATTTTTTATTTTCCTACTTTTTACTACTTGTGTTGGTTTCGTCATTGCAATTTTTAACAAGTAATGTTGTCACTGGCATTATTATTTTCAGTAGTAAGCTTGCGCAATTTGATGCTTCCATTCCACGTAAGACATTGTCCACTTTACAGTGCAGTGGGCTATCCAAAGTGTTTATTCAGCTATATTATATGTTAGAACATCAACTGCTGCAAATTGCTGCAATTTCGAAGCATCAATGTACATTTCGAAAAAAAATAAACCAACAGTTATTATTTAGTGTGATACTATGATTTTTTCCGTCCTTAAAGTACCACTTTGTTTAAACAGTTGCAATATTGGTATTATTCTCACGGTGTATTTGAATGTTGTTACTTTTCTTTAACAAAACAACGGAGCTTGCTAGAAACTGCCATCAGAACCTTCTGCAAACACTGATTGGCTGGTTTAAGAAAGACGTTTGAAAGAAAAGCTTTGTGCGAACATCACACACACGTAAATTATTTTTACAGTGCAGTGACGTTTACTGCTCTTATTTACATTCACACGATATTTACAAAAGTGTTAAAAAATAAGCATTTTAGATCAGTTCTCAGTCTAGTTACTAGACTCTAGTATCAGCACATTGTCTCTGTTACAAACATAACATACATAACATAGGTTGCATTTCATCATACCGTGTACCATGTTACAGAGTAACTGCTTTCAGTATTCGTCGTCAATTACACACCTGTCAGTCTCCAAGCATTTCAGCGATTGGAAGTCGGAATTTGTACTCCAGTTTGAATGAGTTCTGATTTCGGATTCCGTTTATAGTTATTTATTTTTTAGGATTCCAATTACAATTCGTTTTATTTGAATATTTGGAAGCGATTCCAGTTGAATTGTGTCGAATGCCCGTCAATTAAGAATTATTCTTTCTTCCAGTATTTTATGGAATCTTCAGTATTTTTATGGAAGTTGCAGTAGTTTACTGCCGGAATGGGAAGTGGAATCAGAATGATATTCAAAAATTTCGAGTACGGAGTTCTAATATAGTATCGGGAAAAAGTCACCATGTACTATTTAGATCTGAAAATGAATTCCTATGATATAGATCACTATAATCATAAACAGTAAATTGTATTCAAAAACTTCATTTAAAATTCCGATTTTCAATATTTTGTCTGATCATCCTGTGATTTTGAGTGTTCTGATTTCTGATTCTTATTTATTTATCGGAAGGATTGTAAGGATCATTATTGAACATAAATAAAATCTATTTTGATTTGTTCAGGAAAACAATTTCAATTGGGAACACATTGACATAATGTAATTACATGTGAATGGTATATATAAATATATGTATTGTATTAACATGTAAATCGAACTCTCGCCCGGAACAACGAAAAATTTCAAGAGGAAAAGGTCGCCTATAGCTGCAACTATAGGCGTAGTAACTAGCGTAGTAACCATGCCATGTAATGTCGGAGTTTTTTTAAACAGTATTGCTTTTTTAATTAACAAGCAATTAGGCCATCCGCATATGCGAATGGAAAAGTTCTCAGTACAGTTTGTTTGCCATTCTTTGCAACTTTCAGTGAAAAAAATATCCAGTAGAATCAGGACGTTGCTTTTTGCGCGTGTACAACATGTAATGTACATATACGGCCAACCCTTGTCATGTTGACATCATCCTCATCATCAGACCACGAAGCTTTCAGTTAATAAGATTTTAATAACGGAGGTATAAATAGGCAATCAATGCTTTCGTAAAAATACTACTGTTCCGTTCAAGTACTGCATATTCAAATGCTGTATTGCGATTGTTATGAAAAATAGTGCAGCCTTAATTGGATGCCCTTATAAAACTGGGAAATAAAGGGTGCCTTGTTGAATTTAATGTAAAAACAATTCAACAAAGAGTCATACTTCGTGAGTTCTCACTCAATCCAATATTAACAAGTTTAGTTTCCCTTTAGAAAGCAATTGGTTGGATGGTCCTTGATATAGTTGATTATGATTTGATGATGATAATAAAGATGATTGGATGCTATTGGAAACAGATTTTCGCTGCAAAATGAACTAGCTGATTGTGAGCTTGATGGTAGCGGTTACCATTACGCGGCATCCATTCAGAAAACGGGGCTGTGCGTTAAAGGGAAAAATGGATGGAAAAATGTGTGAAGCGTAAAACACGGAACTGATTTGGTTGAGAGCGGTGGAAGTGGACCAGTGGTACAGTAAAGTTTAAGTGGTACAGTGAACAGCATAAAAGGACGTCAGGACGGGATTTCCCATGGTGTATTTAAGGATGGGAAATAGCAAACAGCATCAATAGTATTTGCATTTCACTGCCCTTTGACCTTACAGCGATGTAAATATGAATGGATGCCCCAGTATGGTGAACACCACTTTTGTCGGCATTGTCGGCAACCGCCACCAAGTGGATGGTAGCAATTGCTAGCTTTTAGTTGGTAGTTTTGAGCTAGGCCTGAAAAGCATATTATGTAATATAGTCCCATCAAAACCTCAATAAAAGATTTATCAGCTGAACCGAATCAGAATTCAAGCAATGTTAATTTAGGAATGTTGGTTCCAAACTCAATAATAATAGGAATTTTATTTCGTATCCATATAACTTCAGAGAAGCTTTTTTTATAATTTCAGTTCAGTTCAGATACTCAAAAATGTTAGCACAATAATTCCTATTATATTCCTTGCTGTTTTGAGCGTTTTCATTCCAAATTGTTTCAGTATTATTTTTGAATAAAGTTTTTTCTATAGATAAGAAAAATTAAAGACGAAAGATTCTTAAATGGGTGGGTTCTAATTATTATTGTAATTTTGTAAGTGTAACTGTACAAGTAAAGAGTAAGAGTAAGCACAATAATGCTAAGAGAAAGATCTTTCTTACTGGCTTGTTGTAGGTGTAATTGTTTGTTTATAATAATTATCCTGCTATTTTTTATAACAATGAAAAGGTGCGCGTATTTTTGTTTCGAAGTGGACTTTGGCTTTAATTTTTTTGCAAGGAGTAAGTTGTGTGAACTGTCGACTGAAGTGTGTAAAAGTACTTCTGCAAACGAAAAATTCAGGCTCATGTTGACTACCCGATAAAAATGTTAACATTGCTCTAACAACTATGACAGCATCGGGAACAAGTTGCCATTTATTGAGCACTTATTACACAGCGCTGGCACAAGATACAAGCTTATTATTGAAGACAATGTAAACGCAGAATCCCGTTTCAGTAGCTATCTTTATTTTACTTCAATGACACGGCTCTAAATCAATGTGGTGTTTAGTGTTGCCGGTTTAAGAAAAACGTTTATTGCTGTGGCGTAGAAATATCAAATAGTCCGACATTTTGTGCCCATGATTTCTGTATCCTGTGTAGTATATAACCAAGTTGAAGTAAATTTTATATTATTTTATTGCTTTCTGTACATTTTTTTATATTGTTACTTTATATTTGTGCAAGTACATTTTTTGATTTAATTGGAGTCCAGAAGTGTATTAATACTATGTAGTCCGTGGGGCTAAGATGTAAGCTTCACAGTATATTTAAATCGATAGGAATTATTTTGGCAACGCGGAACAATTGTTCGGGATATACTCTGCTTCTTAAACCCAGTTGCCAGAAGCACGACAGAATTATTATTTAATTAGTCATTCAGGAAAATGGGTTCAGGATTTAGAGTAATCACAGAAGACTGCAGTTATTAGTGTGGTATGGATTCTGATGATCTTTTGGACGAGCGTCGCGTTACTAAAATTAAAAACAGATATTTTTGCTGTGAAACTGTCACCTTCAGTGCTAGTTTTAATGAGAAAGTCATTAGAATCAACATCAAACATGCTGTGAATCTAGAGTGAGCTTTAATCTATTTATAGCATATAGGTATACTTAATACTTACTTATGAACATTCATAGCATTTAAGCTTGCAAGTTGCAGTTTGTGAAGTGCTATACAATTGAGTGTTCAAAGTTAAGTGAGGAAGAAAAAATACAGATTTTGCGATCGCATCTGCTCTTTAATTAGCTTTAATAATTGCCTAAGCTACACCATTTTCGATAATATTTCAGAAATGATTCCATAATTGGAGTACTTATTATTTTCTAATTATATTCTTTTCGAGTAAACAGGAACTGAAACGACTCAAACTGTAATTATCCCAAAAATTATGTTGATTTACTCAATGTTAAAAATTGTCATTCGGCTCTATATACTCTATTGTAGCCGGGCAGGTGTTTAGAAAAAATTTCAATTTAGTATCAGTGTAGAAAAAATCAGTTCAATAAACCGATGTTGGCATTGGTACACTCTTACAGTCCTATGGAGAAAATAAAAGGTGAAAGGGAGTCCAGCGTCGAAGTAGTCAAATTAAAGAGAAAACCTTACCTACAATAAGTATATTTAATATATTTTAATGAGCTCAGGTAACTAAAAGTAAACAACCGAAGAAAGCTTAATTGTTCCGGCCAAGCATGCTTTGTACTCAAGTGAGTGACCAATTATGATAGAAAAGAGCATGTGTTACAGTGCGAAAGTAACGAATAAGTAATAATTTTTGCAGCTTAAGTTGGTTAGTGTTAGCGTATACATACTTGACAAATCACCATAAATCTCCATGAGGAAAGAGTTCGATATTTTTGTATTTATACAAAATTACTTGTCCATTCCGCCTAAGGTACACAAACTGTTCTTGGCTCTTTGTAATTCATCGCTCTTATAGGTTAGGAAAACCAACAATAAATAGTGCGGTGGTAATGTTCGATTTTGTAGTTAACGGCAAATAGAGTAGTAAAGGGAGTGGAAGAGTAATAAGTACATACGCACCTGTAATTAGTGACTATATTTAGGTACTTACCCAGTTTTTATTTTTTTCTTCCCGACCGCCTCCATTTTAATATCAAATATATAGTAGTAATTAAGAATCGTCGTGAAGATGTGATTAGATTACAAACGTACACGAATCAGAGAACCTACGCCCAGAGTCTTTGTCTGTGAACTGGAACTCATTATATGAATATAAGCGTGCATAAACTTGTTCATAGATCCTTCCCATTTAAGAAAATCAATTTTAAATAGTTCCAGTCTCACAGTTTAATCGTAAACGGATTGCAGATAAAAATGTGTTGCAGCAAAGGTATGACTGTTATTTAGATGATAAATTATAGTAGTAAGAAATATTACTTGTAGGAAGTAACAAAATGTAATCAAGTATTGCGCGAATTAATCATAAGCCTGATGCTGTAATTTTGTAGTCATGTATTTAAGAAAACAACTTTTTTGACTAGGAGTAGGGTGGTTATGACGTATGACTATCTGTATATGCCAGTGAGAACTTGGAATGGCTGATTGTGCGAAGTGAATATTTACTGTATTATTAAATCAAAATTTGCCTTAGACTTTTCATGCAAACTTTAATTGCATCATCAGCAGTTAATTGCGGGGCTTTTATTGAAACATTCGTACTTGCTTGGGCTGAATATTGGAATATTAGTGATGACGCTGTGACGCTCTGATTGTGAAACATTTAGTAACTGCCACTCTTTGGTGGCAACCCATCCATTATGATTTAATAATGTGAAAAGGAACAAGGTTTTGCATACGGTGAAAGCAATAATTGCTTGCCTTTATATATTAAAACGGTTTGTAAAATACTGGGACATTGTTGTATTTGACGGAGGGGGTTGTATTATCAAAAATTGTGTGCGACCCATTTAATGTTAACTGCACATTATGTACTGGTGACGGTTCTAATTTTGTTAACGACATGTATTTACATACGAACTTGAAAAAAGATTTAGTTCATTTTGGTTTTGTAGTTGATGTTTTAAGAGAATGAAATAATTCACCTATGTATGATGCGATGTAACGTACTTACTGCGACCTGTATTTCTATTGTACACAAAATATTAAACGTAAACATGTTTGCACGAAAATTCGGCAGTGCGCTGAATGCAATTTAATAATCATTCATATTCATAGTCAAGTATATTGCATCAAGAATTCAAAAGCTCAACGTCTCCTTTCATCTATACACACATTTACCCGTGCTGCCTGTGCAGGTTATATTTAAACGGGAACTACTTAAAACGAAAGGGGCAGTAACAGACACCGGCAGTATTAAAACTAGATCAGTATAAACGCAAGCACAAAACTCCTTTAATCTACTGTTAAAACTACCTGGGCAGAATTTGGACTTTTTTAATCATTTATGCAGCATTCCAGCATTGAACATTGAAGCTGAGGAAACCGTGTTCACCCGTTTACCCTTCGTTGAAGATAACCACATCCAGTTTCTAGCAAACAGTAGCCAGGCTGGGAGGTGAAATTTCGTGAAAAGATTTTTTTCTTTATTACTTTCCGGTTGTTCTTAAATTGGATGGGAATCCCGGCAGCATAGTTTTGCATACTTTCCATTACCACACATCAGTTTTGTAAAAATTGTAAAAAGTTATGCAAACTAATTGGACTGGTTTTTCTTCATAAACCATTATTATCAAACCTTGAATAAAAGATTTGATATTCGCTCATATTTCTCCCCATAATTTGTTGTTGTAATTGTAATTAAAATTAAAATAGTAGGAAAACGGGATCGGATCGGTAATGAAAATTGGTGAATTTATCGATTATGAATTTGTGAACTAACAAACAGTTCCTGGCAAAAATTATTCGTAAAAGTAATTATATACTATAAATAAATATACTATCATAATATCTTGCATGGTTCTTGCAGGATCATTTAGGAAAAGAAAATAAATTTACGTACACATAAATATGCACGAGATTTCCTATATTTCCATCGGGTCCTAATAAACATTGAAGGTAGTGTTCAGTATACTGCGAGGATGAATCAGTCAAAATTTATAATTACGTTGATCAAGGCTCCTGCACTAGGTGCACAAGTGCACATAGAAGGCTTCGCCTCCGGAGGGATCATGGTGGCGGAAGATTTTAATTGCGATGTTTGGAATGAGCACGATGATTACAGGTAATGGCTGGATTACGCAGCTGTTGTGGGGGTATACAATGAATGCAAATTTTTAGAGCGCACAAAAAAGTTCCTAAGTGAAACTGAATCCCTCAAAAAATCACCATGTTAAGTGCAATTCTTTCTGAATTTCGGATTTCAAGTTAAATTTTGAAATTCACGAATTTAAAAATAAAAATGCGATTTGCAGGTGGAATCTGTAGATCAGTGTAGTAGCAGGGAGATGTTCTTCATATTTTGAGCAAAAAACCGAAGATTTAGGGGTTACAGCAAAATTACTTGCCTTTGTAAGCATTCAAAGCATTGTAAGACCGAAATCCGAATTCATTGAAAATCCCCTCTAAAGCTAAGTAAAGCTCTATCAAAGCAAAAAATTGTATAGGTTTCGCCAGTAATGAAAGAAATGATATTTTTTCAGTAATTAGAAAATCTGAACATCCGTTAAAATTGAGTTGTTTAATAAAATGATATTCTTGCTGTATGATCAACGTTAGTCTTGCACGGAATTGTACTTTGTACTTCAAATGTTTGACAATGAAAACTCCATGTTTAGTAAACGTTTATTCAAGTTAATTTAAACATTTTGGACTTATAAAATGACAGTTAATTCTATATTATACTGTACTCATTACTCAAATCAATCAATGACTCGCATGAGATTTAAAACTGTAACCGCGCGACTTCATCTGGATGAATCCTGGACTTGCAGATTTTAATGAACCCCATATGTTGCAGCTCTGCAGTAGCTTGGCGGAACCGTATTCTAAGAGAAATCAACGATTTTAGCCTTACATATCCTTACCATTCCGGAATAAATAAACACCTGACGCTGACCTGAGATTTTACATTGCTTGTACAAAAGGCGTCTTAATTTGTTCGGAGATTTTTTGGTTTATAAAATGAAATTATAAACGAACCAAAGTATTTATTTACATTTAACTAAACTGACACTAATTTGGCATTTGGCTGCACAGGCAATACGCACATATCTGATAACACCGATACCAAATGACTGGAAATATTAATCAAGTTTTTCTTATAGCTCCTCATAAAAATTTGATCAGCAAAAAGCGATTCTACATTTATTTTGATTAATGAAATCTGGTAGCTTTAGTTTGTGTACTTTCCCAGACTATTTACCTACCCTTACGATTAAATGCCAGTAATGACTCCTTGAACTTTACACTAATTTGGATTAATCAGGCACTGCAACTGATACCTGACAATGAGAGCAGCACTGGTTACGAAGACGCAGACAGTCAGGCAGTGAATTTTGACTGACATCCTGACATTGTGTCACTAGTTTCCCTGACCCGCTCAGTCGGACACTCACCAACGAAAACGAAGCCCAATTTATACTAGAATTCCGAACTAATTAATAAATTCGACTTAATAATTTAATACGGCCATACTTCACGGCGTAACACGCAGCAACGTAAATTAACAAGGTCCCTTTTGGAGTCCCTTTCGACAATCATTTTCAAGGATGATGTAATAACAAATACAAAATAAAGGCGATTAAAATTAAAAGTCCAAAATGAAATGCCTAACCAAATTTTTAAAAAAATACAATGAAATGTTTCACTTGGAATTTCAATTCGAAGTGCGACGGTGACTTAATATGGTAAGCCCAGACGGATGCATCATCAATAAAATTACTTGAATTTTCAGAATCATTAGAAATAAAATAAGGGTATCTACAGAATCGAGTCACTAGACGTTCGTATCAAAAATTACTACAAAAATATTACTTTATCCACTCTTTTGATAAAATTTTCTTCATATGTACTTACAAAAATCCTTGCAGAACTGCACTCGATGGAGGCTGCTTCCCTTTCTTCGAATTTGGGGTACATGAAAATGGATTCTGCTCTACCTCCGACCTGAAACTCTACGGAAATATAGCAGTCTTAATATTATTAACTATTATTAAGTAATATTTTTATGTAACTTAAAATTTAATTAAGAGTATGAAAACTTTACCTCGAATAGAATATTCAGGTTTATATTCTTCATTTGCTGCTCCATAATCAATCCATAAACTATTGCTATGTCAGACTTGCTGTGACAGTTTTTGAAATCATCACCATAGTGTGAACACTGAAAGAAAATGCAGATCAGGTCAGAAAGAGTGAGGTCAAGCTTTAAAACTATCAAACAACTAGTAATTACATAATGATAGTGTAAGACCTTCAAAAAAACTTTCTGCTCAGACAAGGCAGCATGAATTTGTTTGTGTGAACTGGCCGTGATCGATTCCCGTAGAAATTCAACGTCATCAAATATGAACACCTGTAGGAAACGAGTTATTTTTTTCAAGTTAAATTAAAATTGAACAACTAGGAGTCATTTGACAGTTCGGATTCCATTCAACTTTGTTTGATCAATTTAATGCCTCCAACACAGAAAAAGTGGTTAACTGAAAAAAATTTTAAACGGTCGGCTAAGTGAACATAGCTCAGCCAGCAATTGAAGTGTTTTAAAATTGACGGCGGAATAGCACCATTTATTTTCCCTACGTTGGGTTTTCCACTGGAATCAACTAAAGTTGAATGGATTCGGAAAGTGCTCATTTCTATTTAGTGCAATACCTTTGCATAAGGATGATTTCCTATAAGCTTTAGGAATGTTTTGGCGTCGTTGCAAAGTTCGTTAATGATGGATTCCCGTAATTTGACGTAATGCCGCCCGGACTCCTGAGCTTTCGATTTCATTGCCTGCAATTAAGTAAAAAACATTTAGGGGAAACTTTACATTATAAGGGTGCCGTTGGTGTCCCTTGCAGGGTTCCCTCTGTATGACTGAAAAAATAATTGAGGATTCAATGTCAAGTTTGAATTTCACTTGACCCGAACGCAGCTCTGATACAGGGGTAAATTAACGGAAAATAAATATTACCTGCATGAACTCTAGATGGGATTTGTACACTCGATTTGGCTTTTTTTCTGTTTCAAATGCTTCATGTTGCTTCTCATCTTTATCTCCTTCCGCTGCTTTGGCCAATTTCTTCAGAAACTGTTCAACCTTATCAACTAAGCATGGGAAATTAGTTTGACTAACGTTGATGTGTCTTAGTTCTTCTACGTTTAGCTTCAAAACTTGCAACCCTTGACTTAGTCGATTCTCTAGCTCAGAACACGCTAAGATCCTTACAATGGCCATGGCTTTATCCAAGAGGCTTTCGGTGAAGTTAGAATCTTTGCCCGAAATGTCTTCAAAAAGTTTCCCTTTATAGCACATCACGTAGCAACTGTGAAGAGACTACAACTTTTTCTTATTACAGCTGAAATTAGTATTTGTATATACATACACAAAATGAATACCTGAATACGTACCTTGAATTCCTCGGGAATTCCAGGCAAATTTTTGGTTACCGCAAATAAGAATTCTAGGTAAATTCTCCACTCCGACTGTTTTTTCTGAAAGTCTACTACTTGATACTCCAATTCCTTCAAATCCGTTGGTACCTGACGAAGAGACTTAGCAGGTGATCGGTTACACGAGGTTACGGTCCAGTTATCTTTCAAAGAAATTCTCATCCTGGGGACCAATTTAACTGTTTCTTCTGTAAAAGTTGCTTTAATTACACTAGCTGACAACACGTCCGTTTTAAGCACACTATTCTGCAAGAATCCTAATTCTGCACACAGGACCGACTCCGCAAGACGATAATGTTCGATCAAGCAAAGCTGTTCCAAAAGAGTTACAAAATTCTTTTACTTTAGCGTCTGTTTGGACAGAAATATTGCGAAAATGAAAAGTAACTCTGAATTTTAACTTACTTTAATATATTGCTCCAGTCTTGAGATTGATTGTTCTTCACTCAAAAACAAATTTGATAAGTAGTCAATAACCTCTCCCCCCAGCTGAAATGGGGTAACCCGAATCTTCAAAATCTGTATTAAAATCAAGCATCAAAAATTAACTAGAATGACGTGGCAAACCCTTCAATTTACTCGTAGTTGAAAGTTCCATTAATGGGCAGAACTGTGTGTGAATTTTGAATTTTAAAGTACAATTACGGAAGTTCATTTGAACAAACTACTTTTATTTCCCTTTTCTATACTCATAATTTTGTATAAACATGATCTGCTCATTTCCAAATGGTAATCCTACTTCATTATTTTTGACCCCTCGCCCTTTTGGCGCTTGATACTGATGCTTTTTTTTGAAATTCATCAATCACTTCCCCCCTCATACTTTTGTCATTCGTCCCACCAACGACATCGGTTTTGGATATTCCTGTTTCGCACTTGGTTTGAGTCAGCCCGTAGCACGGATAAGGCTTAACACGGAACAACTTGATAAGGAGTGGTGACATTTATTTTATGTTCACAAAAATGTCACAGAAATTGGTCAGGCAGTTTTTAACAAATTATATAATTTTGTTTACGTTTTTGTTTAAATGCTTTCAAACTACCCGGCTGATTTCAACCGTTAACGAAGTTAATGGACTGTGAGCTTTTAGCTAGATGTTCACCCAAATTTTTAACCAAATCGGTCAAGTAATATTTGAGTAATCGTGAAGAGGAACATCAGGACTTACGCACAATATTTTATAAATGGACTTCGTTATGTTGCTAAGTAAACGTTAAATGAAACGTTAAATGAAAATTTCACGTTTCAATGAGCTTCCAGGATCTTAAGTTTCAAACTTTAAAGGAAAACAAGCAGTTCCACCCTTTGTTGTCAGGCCGACTTACGGATTACCCCCTTGACCGGCTTACTAAGATATCCAAGAATTGATTACTTAATTCACTAACCTCGTTCATGAAATCCCCCAGGCGTTTTTCGGGAGAAATTGGCTCAAAGGTTTTGTACACAAATGTTGTGGGGCACTTATGCGGAACAAATGAATCGAATTCTTCCGAACAGGACGTAACAACCGACACAAAAATCACGGGAAGTTTTATGCAACTAACAATAATTAGAAAAATAAAACTATAATGGAACTCAAAAAATATACTTAATAATAAATGATATTTGATCGCCGAGTTAAAAAATTACCTGAACCCCACTATCACGCTTTGGACAATTTTAACTGGCAATACATCCATATCTTCGATAAAAATAACGACTGGTGGACGAGGGAACCTATCATACCAAGCTTTCAGATCACTGGCGTCTGCATGCAGTAATTTTCGTGTGGACGTCTCCTCATTTAGCGACTCATCGACGACAACATCTTCTTCAGGCTTGAGAATTACGCCATCGTTACGGTAGACCTATTTGGAATATACAGAAAGTAAAGCATGCCTATTAAAGCTGCTTGTCGTGCACAGGTGCACACTAGATTTGACATTAGAAAGTAACATTTTTTTCAACAGCGGAGCAGGTACTTAAGAGTTCAATTTGAACTAATTAATAAATGAGAGGAGCTTCCAAATTCTGATTGTACGATCAGTTACTACACTTCATCTAGGTTTCTCCGGGAATGTAAACAGTCAGGTTGGGAATAATATTTTTTAAAAACGTTGTATCTTAACTTAATACATTATTTCGTTTCTTGCCAAAAACAATTTGCTTTTTTTTCGAAGTTAATTTGCATGTTTATTTTCCCAAAAAAATACTATTACAGTACAGCAGAAAGCCCAGCACTAGCAGTCGCTTATTGCAGCTATTCACATCCAGACGACCGAGCATCCCATAATTAGCTTCGAGTTAAGGGGTCCAACAATTCGAAAAGGATCAAGGCTCACTGAACTAATTTCACCCAACGGAACCAAAATAATTTGAATCTCAGTTTATTCTAGACAAAATAATTTAACCAAAATGCTATTTCAGTAAAGACCATTTAACCCAAACTTTTTTCAACCCAAAACTGTTCGGCCCAAATTCTATTCCAGAAAAAAATTAACCTAATTTCTAGCTCAACTATTAATAAACGATGCAATTTTTCAGTCACAACTTGGTATACAAGAGTGCCTAAACTTCGCTCATCTTTGGTTGACCAAAATTTGTTGTTTCACAACTTTAACTTAAAGATTTACGCTAGTTTACATCTTCGCCAACATATTCCTGGTAACGAAAAGTACAAAAGATTTACCTCCTAATTGTAGACAAAAGTACAAGAGTTTCTACAACTAGGATCGATCAAATTACACTAGGGCAAGATCATTATCTAAAATATTTTTTTTCCTGTTGGAGACACTCAACATAGACCAGGAAAAATAATATAAAAAATTCCATATATTGCATACTCTTGGTTTGGGGGGTTTGATTTTTAGTAGGTAGTTAATGCTGTATCTGTATCTCAGCACTGGATCATCCGAATGAGTTGAAATTTGAAACTTAAGGTTTTGACGTAAATTTAGCGATGTTCCCAAATTCAGTTTCCCAAAAAACCGATTTTCGGTTTTTCGGTGAAAACAGCAATTTGACAACGTGGACATCTTTACAATCACCCAGGAACCCCCCATACCAATTTTTACACGATTAGGTCTACTAAAGGCGAAGTTATGGACGTGACCATCACAATCGGCTGCCCGAAATCGAAATCTTGTTCATCACGGTGCCCGGTGCCGGTATTTAAAAAAAATATTTTCCATAATTTATTTCGATTCTTGCCAAAAACCGAATTTAGGGTGTATTCACATAGAACCTTTTCCGTCCGTAACCGCAAGTTTTTTTACGGTACGGAAGAAACCACTCACATAGAAACCGTTTGTTGAAAGGGATAAGCATTACGCGATAGGTTTCTTCCATTTTACGGAAGAAAAATTTTACGAACGGGTTCTACGTGAGTACACCCTTAAATGCACATGCAAATAGGTTGCCGAACTAAAATTAATAAATATTTTAGCTAGAAAAGTGACTCACGTCATCACCCATAATTTGCGCACACAAATACTGAAACGAGGCTTTGGCATTTAGACGCATTTTAGATGATATAAACGCAACATGTGGAGAAAATTCCTTTACTTTGGCCAATAATGTCTGCATCAGGATTTTATTCTCTTCACCCGACACACCTGTTGAAAAACATCAAAATTTAGCATAGATTCGAGGCATAAACTATTGCCGAAGCAGATAGTCTGGCAGTCGCTCACATCTGCTACTCATCCCAAGCATAAAGGAGCTTCAGGCCTGAAAAGTTGCACATTTCGAAGCATCATTAATGCCAGCAGTCAAGGAATACACTTGCAAACGAAAATTACCAGAGATCACGATTGCCATCGGGGTGATCGCCCCTTGAAAATCTCTAACCGAGGTAGCAGTGCAATTTAGGTATGCGACCAATCTTCTCGCCACTTCGTCATTCCAACCAGAAATTAAGTTCTAAAACAATAATTTTAACGTCTCCAGGTATTAATACTCATTTTGACTTCATTCATGTCAATGACTCATTCATTGACTTCGAACCTTAGCTGATGACGGCGACATCGCCGCTGTAACTGTGACCGGCGTTCCCAGCAAGGTTTTTAAACAAATTGATTTTCGTATAAAACACTGAGAAGGCTTTGGTCTCATCTTTTGTCTTTGTCCGGTTACATACCTGTGTAATTCTTTTTAGCTCGATTATTTGCTTTTGACAGATTTTCCACCGAATTTCAGCAGTTGACACAGGTGGTGCGAATCCTTTGTAATATTTTGAAGCATCAGTGCAATTAGTTCCTGGTTTCTTCGGTTGCCGAAAAGTAAATCCCTGCGAAGGATTCACAATAGGTGCATTACAGAAAAACATTGTAACTATAGTTTAATATCTCTAACAACTTAACAATCAACTTAACTTCCATAACAAATAGTCTAACCAAAAAAAAGAGCGGCGTAAATTATTATTACCTGCGATATTGCGCTGTTTTCCATTCCGGATTTCGCGATCGAATATCGAACAAATGTAATAGTGTATAATCTACGTAATATTTAGTCACTAACTACAATTATTAGAGGTCGTAGTGAAGTGCCGTGCTGCCAGCATTCAAATTAATGCATTTAGCACTTTAGCACTCACAACAAAACTTCATAGAACGATAGAACTTTAGTACACCACACACCAGTAATCAGTACTTTATCATAGCAGTCAGTCCAAATGTCAAATTTTGACAGTCAAAACAAATCGGATTACTTCTGGTTTAGGCGTTTAGGACGGGGACGGACGGACAATGCGAGTGCAAGTGCACCCAACTATCCCGCGAAATGTAGCCACAAATAACTATACCCAGAGCCTACTGAAGTATTATCCAACCATTATGTTACGCCGCAAACATAATAGTGTGGATCTGCACATTTAAAATATGCCGCGGAACTACTCAATATGCTGCATAAACTAAGCAAGGATCTCTGCATTTGTCTCCGTCTGCGACGGGCCGTGGAACCCATAATAATCGTGTTTTGTAGATCGTGGGTGTCGATTTTTGGCCATTTTAATCCTCTATCTTTACTTAACGCACGAAAA
>JAQFXU010002466.1:0-20600 GCA_034693705.1 Spatulosminthurus flaviceps
ATTTGGTAGTTGTTATTTCAGTTTTGAATTAGCCAACTCGTGCGTTATTCCACTTTGACTCTCCAGCGACGATTTGTCAAGTTTTTTTTTGGAGCTGTTCCCCTAACTCCCGCATATCGAGAATTAATTGCCACAAATGACAGGACACATTTCTTTAGGACACATGTTAGTCGTGTCAAGCATAAAAACTTTTCCTGACATGAAAATCCTGTGGAGTGAACCCACCTAGGGTATAACACGAACTTTTGTACAATTAGGTAAAATACTGGCAAAGTTTGAGTCACAGCTAAGGACCAACATTTAGACGAAAAAAGTCTCGTGTTTTGATACATAATAATATGTTACACATTTTGCGACAATATTGTGGTTCAAATTTTGCTGCACTATTATGGTCCAAAGGCGTAAACTCAAACGCTCAAAAATTAATGTAAAATTTTACTAAAAAAAATGGTCGTTTCTTTGGAAATAATTGTGGGTTAAAAAATTATCAAGACGAGGCAGGGCATCTTACAGAAACTTTGAAAAACGCCACTCTTCCCGTAGTATTTCCTCGCGCTTGTTTAGAAAATGTTCAAGTATCTTTGACATCACAATCACAATTACAAACACGTTCCACGACATACTGCGCTAGATTCATGAAAGGTACACACTTCCACACAATGCAATGATCATACAACTCCTGTATATGTATGTGCTAAAAGTAATTGATTATCTTACCCGCAAAGCTCATTTATTTTTCAGGTACAAACGTATGCAATGGCGACAGTGGAGGAGGGATGTACTTCCCCTTAAAAAATTCCGATTCTACCAGATGGTACCTCCAAGGTAAGTCATGCGATTAAATATGAGTAACAAATAGATTCTTTTTTTGCACTTTCTGACATTACGTTTACGTTTTGGTTCGACCCGATAGGTATGGAAACTGTGATCCAACTAATTGTAAGTTCTCTATGTTTACTCGAATTGGACGTTATGCGGACTGGATTGTTCGCCAGCTTACGGACCGTGGTGTTTAAAAAATTGACTTAGATCAATTTCCCAATGTTGTGACAAGACCCTTTTTGTAATATTGTAAGCAAATACCTTTATTAAATTCAAAGGGGAATTCTTCCTGCTTCTTTATGGTTCTGGTTTAATTTCCACTAGTCTCTACCATCTCTGTTCTATACACTTTCACATATATTTTTTAAATGTTGGAGTCACCAGTTAAAAAATAATTTCAAGCTCCAATTACAAATGTAGGAATCCATTCCGAAATCGATTGACTTTACAACCTCAGACTCAATGATCTTTAGCCTCATCGGTCGATACATTTAATCAACATCGGTCCAAATTTCCCTTATATCCCAATTCCCTTCTTCCCAACTACGACAAAATATTATCGTCTAAAGGAAAAGTCGAGATATTTTCTAAAGATGAATCCAATGAAATATCACTGTTTCCTCCGAAACCACGACTATCCACGGCTATAAAAGGGCTAGGAGGATAGCTCATCAACATCCCTTCGCCCATTGAAGCAAAACTGTCATTCCTCCTCCCAAATTGGAGGTACATGGCAGTTTTTGAATCTGGTGGAAGCACCTTGAATAAATAATAACAAAAATTAATCCTCAATTTTTTTTAAATTCACCCATAAATTTTAGTTAAAAATAATAATTACCTGTAGAACCGTTTCAATCATTTTTGGCTCTGGAAATTTCTCATCCTTGATAATTATATCTTCTTCGCCTTCAGACTCAAGGGAATTTTTATTTAAGGAAAGGCTTTTTTTATTATGCCTTGTTCTTAGTGCAGATCTTTCCGCCTTCTTCCGCTTTTGACTCAGTCGCAAGAGTTTTCTAATGACCAATGAAGATATTAAAATTTAAAATTTGAAATTCTGAAAAAAGATGGTATTCTGAATTTACTTGGCCTGCTTGCGTAGACTTTCTTGGGCTGCGGGATAATCTTTAATAACTTCACCCAAGGCTTTTTTACTCAGCACAAATAAATTAGAAAAGCCTGCGGATCTTTACAATTCAAAAATATCTACATTTATTTCCTTTATAAAAAATCTTTTAAATTAATTAAATTTTCGTGAAATGTTGAATGAAAATCCAATGTAATATAATATTGAGCATAACCTCACATCAGCGGTGCGCTTATCCATACCGTCCACTTGCAAGAGAGCTATTTCTCCGAAAATCGATCCTCCTCCGAGACTCGCTAATATTTTCTCCTTTCCCGGATCCCCGCCAATTACATCCACACTTCCCGTCTTCACAATGTACATTTCTTTTCCTTTTTCCCCCTAAAATTTTAAAACACGCATGATTTTCAGTGTAGACGTGACAATAAAATGCGTGTGCTAGAAAAAATTGTAGTAGAAACTTACTTTCCGACAGACGTAATCACCCGGAAGGAAAATGACAGATCGGAGTCGCGGAACCAAGTCACGAAGAAATGCAACTTCGCAACTTTGAAATAATTTGACTTTATTTAACATTTCTATATGGACATGAAGGGCAATGTCCGTTTGCATTTTCGTTGGTAATAAGGACAGAATTGTTTGCTCGTCTGTAAAAACAAATAAGTTCATCTCTACTTATATTCAATGATGAAGAAAGATTACTCTTTTACTTACCCAAAGTCCGCTGCTGTTGCCAAGTGTAAGTGATCCAAAGTTTGACCCGCTCTTGAAGATCCTTTGGAACGTCGAGTTGATGCAAGTAATTGACGGCAGCGTAGAGGAGCTGCCGATATTCTGTTTGGTTCTTCGTTGCTGTTGCTATAATATCTCGGATCTGCAAACATTTTGAAAAATCCCGGCAAATTGTGAGTGATATTTGATAAAGCCCGTAGTATTTACCTGACCAATCAAAATAGCAAAGGCGAAGACTCCACTTAACCAAGCACAAGTCATGAATAAATATTCAATTTCGTTCTCTGGCTTGGGATTCTTCCCGATAGATGACGCTGTTTTGGTCGCAAAATAAAAGCAACGGATGTAACTCTCCCATCTGCCCAATCAAAATTCAATACTAAAGTTCAAAACAAATTCATATTCTGGACATTTCACTCGCTTTTAAATTAAAGAAAAATCCAAATTATTTTAACGGTTTTAAATTGGCGTGATTAAAGATCCAATCTGTCCGATAACCCGCATTAGTTTCCCACGTCGACAGGCTGTAATAAGCACAAGCGTACATGTGAATTAGGTAGAGCATGTACAAAATAGAGCGCGCTATCCGAATTGGATGGGGTGAAGACAAAACCGAGTCAAATTTTAGAAACATTTCCCTAAAGCAGTCCATCTTCAAGAAAATTACCGATTAGAAAATGCAAGATTAAAAAAGGAGCTCCCATTTTTTAGCTTATAAATTTCTTGAAATCACCTTGAGCAAGCGAAAAGCCCTCAGCCAAGGAATATTTCTGTGAAAAATAGCAAAGCAGATGTCCACAGGGATCAGAGAGAGAAGGCCAATCTGAAAAAAATATATTTTTTAAGAAATTTTAGTCCAACAATTTCTATTTTATTTTAAAAATCTTCATTTTTTTTAATTGGTTAAATATTTTCTCACCCTAAACCGCACACTGGCGAAATAACTCCTGCGAATTTCCTTTGGATCTTTAACGGTGAATCCATTGCTCACAAGCATAACTCGACTCCTTAGAATAAATGTATCGACAAAGTAGAAAAAATCCGCTATGGAATCCGCAATAAACCAGAGATGGACATTTTGGGGGGTTTGGAATGGGAAAATCCATCGGAGTGGGATCACCCATGCATTGTAAAAGAACCACATTGCCATGAGTACGAGCCAGCCAATGTAAATTCTACCTGCTCACAATAACGTGCCATTTTACATTCACTTTTAAAGTGTGAAAATGCACGATCTTAACAAAAAATATTTACTCTGTGAATCCAAGAGGAAATCCATGGTAAGGGATTTCCATATGATTCTCCTAACACGTGTAAATTTCCACCATTCCTCACTTTGTACATGATTTTCAATGGAAATGATATTCGACGTTGATTGATCATCCATTGGAGTAGGAAAAAATTCTTTCAACCGATTCTTAAGTTGTTCCTCCGTAGTTTCCTCTTCACCTTTACAGGAATTTTATCAAGAGTATTTTGACATTTCTGCCCAAATTTTTTTAAATTCAATGACGTCATCAACATTTACACCCCAACAGAATTTCACTGTCGGAGTTTCCACTAAATTCAAACCATCCATAATTTTAACTATTTTTACAAAAATTTCATATTTTTTTAAAATTATGTAGATTTGTGAACAAAATTTCTTTGAAAATCTGGGGTTTAATTTTGAAAACGAAAAAATTAATTTTACTTGAACAGGATAAGTCGGAAGTGGGCGTGATTGGTCTTTGAATCTTCGCCTTCTTCCGACTGGCGCGCTTATTGAACTCTGTGCTGAGCAATCTCAATTTTTCCCCAACGTCCTCAAGAGCTGTTGTAGTATTTAATCTGTTCCAAATTCAGCAAGTGAACATTTAAAAATAAAAATCACAGTTTCTCCGATCCCATCTGAATTGTTGTTTCAATAATTAGCATTACCTCTCATCCAAACTGTGCGCCCTCCTGGAAACAATTGGCTCCCCCAAATTTATGTTGCCCTGCTTTTGTAGGGACAAAAGCCGACGTTCCCTTGCCCTCGTCATTTTGTCCTCCGACAATGAATTTCCCAAACGCTCATTTTTCTTTTTCTCTTTATTAGCACCCTCAAATTTAGCTTCACTAACGGTCTCGTCTTTCTCCTTTGCTTCCTGGCCTTCCTCAGTGGGATTGTGACTTTCAATTGTAGCAATGGTTTCTACATAAGTAAAACTTGTGGATGTCTCCTCTTCTTCCTCCACTGGCCACTCCATCCTTTGGAAATTTTTTCTCTTGTTCTCCATACGTCCTAACAGTTGCAATTTCAAAAGTCTTTTTCTTTTTCAATAAATTTTACGAGGGAGAGAGAAAATATGGGATTAATGTGTAAGAAAAGTAGAGAGACAAAAGAGACTTGAGAAGAGAATCGATTTGCTAATGGAAAATCGTTGGCAAATACAGGATCTATTCAATCCTGGAGAAATTGCTCTTTTTGTCGTCTCTTTCTCCGTGTATTGATACTGTTGCCATAGTGACAAGTGCGGCTCTTATGGAGCTTCATTACCTAATAAGTTTGCAGATTAGTAGAGTCTCATATTCTCGAGGGAGGATAAGATTCCCCAACGAGCTATACGCAATATCATTAAAAGCTTTTATTACACTTTTACCTCCGCTCTGGTTCGAATCCATAGATCCGTAATATTGAATATGAAGAGCCTTTGCCCTTGTACAACATAATAAAATTTTCTTCCGCCCAAATACATGTATTTTCCCCATTTGTCATGCTATAATGATCTTTAATTTTATAGGCTTCTTCCTCCTGCTTTTTTTCTCATCACATCTTGGAGAATGAATTATATTTTTATGGCAGAAATCTTGTAAATTGTACTTACAATGTACACCTTTCAAGTGTTACCCTCGGATTTTGGTGGAAAATATATCATTCGAAAGCTCTCGGCGAGAGCTTTTCAATGGTACATACCATATATCTGTGTGGGCCTTCGTGTATCAGTGGAAAAATGGCATAGATGTCGTTTAAATGCATGCAAAAGGGGATATTTTACCACCGAGTTAGTTAGCCCCTAAATTTCAATGTTCTGTGAATTTTTTTTCATTTACATCAAATGACGGGTTTTCATGTAAAAAAAAGTGGATGGACTATAACGTATCAATCATGGTTGAATAAAATGAAAATTAGAGGAGCACATATATTTCCATTGTTTGCGTAGTATATATTAAGGCGCTTGTCATTAACCAAGTCAGTACGATTGATAATATGTATTATACAGGTAAATAAAAAAAGCTGACGATTTGCTCATGACCTCACATCAAATGGCTTCGTCATTTGTATTATGACTGTAGCAAATATGATTCACACTCATAATCAGACACGTATGTACCTATCCATAATTTCATAGAAATAGAAATTGCTGATAGGAAAAGCATAGGAGTGACATTCAAGTGATGTCATCCTAATTCACTATACATTATTGTGTATGTAATTGTGCGTTAATCAATTAAACTTGTAACATTTTTGCAGCATATTTAAAATACTCGGATGTATAACTTTATAAGCCTTAACGTTCGTCATGTTTAGGGAGAAATCGCATACGCTATGGAAAAAACATGTTAGCTCTCGCTTTCAGACCCACCTTTTTATTAACTATAGCTACAAAAATTCTCTGTAATAATAATTATTGCATTCTCGCATCATC
The DNA here is from genome assembly GCA_034693705.1 of Spatulosminthurus flaviceps. Taxonomy (NCBI): domain Eukaryota; kingdom Metazoa; phylum Arthropoda; class Collembola; order Symphypleona; family Sminthuridae; genus Spatulosminthurus; species Spatulosminthurus flaviceps. Next base: position 6,313 of record JAQFXU010002466.1, read on the forward strand.
GGCTTCTCTCCATGACGCATTTATAACTTCCCTTTTATCACTAAACAGTTCAAACCCTGGAAAGAAGTAAAAGCCGGCAATATAAGCGGCTATACAACGGCATTAACCAAGTTATAACACTTTTTCATGCCTCACTCGCTCCCTCATTTCAAATCTAAGCCTGAATCGTCCAGCTCATCAACTCACCTCCAAGTTACAAATATTTATTCTCATAAATATCTGAAAAGAGCGAGATGGAGAGAAGTATAATTTATAGTGGTAATTTCAACACTGGTAATTTCAACCCTCACAATATGACAGGGGATCAAATAAGTTACGTAACTGAGCCATCCAACCAAGCAAGCTCCAAAAAACCGGTGGTATCAACCAAGGCGGGCGACCTTGAAGTTCTTCAAGAAAAAGTAGGGCAGAAATTACAGAGTCTTAAAGCGGATTGAGAGGATGACCCGGAATTTGAGCTCGTTCGTAAGAAATTAACCAACCTTTGCAATGAAACAGCCAGTCCCGATGTTTTGGCTGACCATCTCTTCCAAAACAAAGTGCTAAGCTCATATCAGAGGGATAAAATTGTAAGAATTTTTTTCAAAGAAATATTTATTACCAAATGATTTGTATGCAATGAATGATTTTGAAATTTTCTTACTATTTTTTCACAGAGAAAGGAAACCTTGGATTATGAGAAGAATTTTATTCTATATAACATGGTTATGAAGAAACGGGCGATAATTCAGCTTTTGACTGCTCTCAAGAAATCTGGCAACGAAAACGTCCTCAAAATTTTTGAAGAGCTTGTCAATGAACCTTAACCCAAATGGTGCGCTTCTCTATGGTTCCATAGAGAAAATTTTTATTTAATAAAACATGAATTTTTGCGAAATTCTGAATTATTGCATAAATCCAATCCTATTTTACAACTGTACAATGGGATATTTACATTAGATTTAGTTATTTATTTTTATTTGCCTGTTTTACACTTTAACTGGGAAAGTGCATTTCTATTGACGCATTTTGTTATCTGCATTTCTGTATTTTATATCGAAACACTTGCCACCCATTTACCATTGCGTAGAGACACAATATATAGGCAGCGCATTGTATCCCCACAATCATAATAGAGAAACGATTGTTTCAGTGAATACCACGAACAGGATGATTCAGAGTTGGCTTTGCTCCATCACTTTCGCTCAAGCACTTAACCTCGAAGGATCAAAACTCAGTAGACTGCATACTCCTGATTTCCATTATCAACCGTCGATGACAAAACGGGTGGAGAAAAGAAGAAAAGAAGTAAAAGATTGCAAGCCCTGTCTAGCTCCGTTGCATAAAAATAACTATGATAAAATTTTACTAGACTTAACAATAGACATTAGAACAACATTGGTTTAGCATTGGCCTATGTAATACCATGGTCATTTTATCAATTCCGTTTTAACGCTCTTATCAATCACTGACGCTATTCAAGCTCTTGCCAATTTTCCAAGAAGGCTTGCAATTAACGCACTTATTATTATATAATGTTAATTATCTCCCTTTATCACAATACTGTGCGTACGACGAACCGTTATAATAAAAGTTTGTTCAAAGCTAAGGTCAAACTTGAGTCACACTCACTTGCCCAAAAACGCTTCATTAATTACTATTCACTTGTGACCGTCCGACCTCCACATATTTTAAACCCACAAACCTAAAATTTAACCCCGTTGAGTAAATTTTGAACCTCGTGCAATGGCAGCTAGAAAAATTGACAACAGCATTACAAATACCTACAAGGGTAATTTTACCAGCTTCCAACCTATCAGTGTAACTGGAAAACAGAACACTATAAATGCTCATCTTCCACAAGCCTCTCCCGAGATACCGTCATTGTCACCAACCGGCGAGCTTAAGGACCTTCAAGAGAAACTACGGCAGAAAATAAAAGCCTTAGAGGCTGAGGGAGAAGAGTACCCGGAATTTGAACTCTTCCGTAAGAAATTAACCCGCTTTTATCATGACACAGCCAGTCCGGATGTTTTAGCTGATCACCTCTTCCAGAATAAAGTGCTCAGCCTCATTCAGAAGGATAAAATTGTAAGAAATTTTATACATCCGGGTGGTATTATTTCTAAAATTGATTTTTCCTTATTATTAATAATACATCACGCCATTTTGTATTTTTAGAGAAATGCATTTTCTTATCATTTTTTCACAGAGAAAGGAAACCTTGGATTATGACAAGAACGTTCTTCTATATGACTTCGTCCTGAGGAAACGAGAGGTTTTTCAACTTCTGTCTGCGCTCAAGAAATCTGAGAATGAAAATGTCCTTAAGATTATTGAAGATATTGTGAATGAGCCTTGCAAATAAACGTCTATCTATGGAAAAAATTGCCGTAACTAATAATGCTTTTTGAATAATCATCTAAATTTTGTTTGATTTGACTCAATAAATTTAGCTTCATTTTAAGTCTGTATATTGTCAATTGTGCAAGCAATATTTGTATCAGTTGTAATTTGTCATACTTTGGGAATGGAAATTAGCTTTTGTTATTGGAGGTATAGAGTCATGAAACTTGCATCAAAATTTTCATACTTTTCATTGCAGGAGTGGAAATAAGTTTAATGTTTCTGAAAATTCACAAATAATTTCAAAAAAACAGCAAAATGGAGGATCTTGCTTCCCACCCTGCCCGCTGTTTGAGATTTTTTCTTAACATCTTCAAATCTTGTGTTTGTTGACCGCACATTTCCATTTGAGTAACAACTAAGATTGTATGGAACCGTTTTAAGCCACAACTTTTAGTAATTCCAAGCAATCCTTGGATTAAATTTGACGTTTTGACGTACGTTATTTGCATCCATTGGTACGAAATTATAAATCGCTTCGCTCATTCCATATCAAGAAATATCACAGACTTCATTACAACCTGGAGTTAAAACTGGTACAAAGTCTCGCACAACATTTAGGTATATATATGAGTACCCCTTACATATAATATGCATGAAAAAAATATTTTGGTCAATTTCCACACCAAAGTGTAAAGTCAATGTGGATTCTAGAAGTAAATATACAAGCGTATAGGCTTAACTTAAAATATATTTTGCAACTCTTTGTTGTAGAGGCATTTGAGTGAGAAAAATATCGCGAGTATTACCAATTTATTTACCGCGTTTCCTGTTGTTTTTCCAATTATACAGCTCCATTGAATTTCCTCGGCCTATTTAGTCCCCAATATATAATATCCAACTTAAATCTGAAATGCCGGGATATTACCAGCAAAATTAAATCCCATAATTGCTTTTTTGTCGACGTACATATTTGAATCCAGCTATTGGAATTTAAAATGTTGTCCTTCCGGATTTTAAATGTCATTGAGCCAGAAAAAAGAAAATATGACATTTATCTGTAACCACATGAATGAGCGAATACTGTTGTTTTATTTTCTAACCCGTATCAATTACGAACCCAATTGATCATGTTTCAGCACAAATACTAATCCATAGAATGGAGCTTCGGTGAGAAATACTTAAAATATTCAAAACAATGTGCTGGAATTACCTGGATTTTCCAGGGGCTCAAATAATTCGTAGCCATTTACATTAACACTAAATTTGACGGCAATCATTGTAAGTGTCATAGTGAATATGATTCCGGAACACGGAAGAATATTCCAAACTGCGTAAAAATTGTACATAAACAGGAAATATTGTGTTGTATAAAATTGGTTTCCATGATTGTCTGTAAATCTTTGCAAACGGAGTATCCTCATTGACAAAGTTTATTTTAATGGTTCGTAATTTCGCAACTTAAAAGGATTTCTTCAGTTGGTTAGTTTTAAAATCCGAATGAAAGCTGTATAGAGGCAGGTATTTTATTTGAAGCATTCTAATGTAGTCCGACAGAGAAAGAGAGAGAGAGAGAGAGCGATTGTAGATTTAATTCTACGTTTAAAGGATTTTCAAAGAATAAAATGATCCCTGTAAGATTTGTGTTGGCTAAAAAATTCAACACAGACAAAAAAGATGAGGCAGAGACGTCAACCTATCTTTTTAATCTTACATACCAGTTAAACCAGTTCTTACAAATATTAGACTGATAAATACATCCTTCATTATTCTAAGATTCCTTATTCCAAAATATATAAGATTTCATTGCCGTAGTCCGCAATTTAATTCCTACGCACAGTTACTAGTTCTTGAGCCCATTTCTTGAACATCCCGTGTTGGGTAAAAAATGAAGTAGCGAATTAATTTTTTTTTAACTCAATCATGAGAAACACAATGGTAAATTGCATCTTGGGCAAAAAACGTTTCGTCCCTATTGTTACTACGGTAGCTGCAATAACGCCATTTGTCAATTTTTTCAACATTAGTTATATGGAGAGACAACGTTTACAGAGGCTTGTCGCCACAAAAGAAGAGGGGGGTACAAGGTGAAAAGTGAAAATTGTATTTTGTCCAAAAAATTATGGGAATTTTTACAGGAGCACCCAAAATTTTACCATTTTCATAATGAGACCTCAAAATTCCTTGCAAATATCCTTAAAACATTTAGGAATTTTGATATGCTATAACTTTTGCTGCACTAAACGCAGAGTGTAAAGGGTGAAAGGATTTAAAAGATTTTAGCTTTCAGAATTGATATTACACGAATTTTTACTCCTCCGAGAAACAAAGTTATAGGGGTATGAGCTGCCGGGGTTCAAAAATCCTGGTTAAAGCAAACAATATTTAGCTTTAAAATTTTCAGACCCCTCCCCCTGAATTTACCCGATTTTGAGGCAATTTTGTTCCTTAACCATTCAAACTCATTCCTCTAACAATAAAACTTTGTTTCTTGGAGGAGTAAAAATAGTGCCAATTCTGAAAGTTAAAATGTTATACTTCCAGAATCTTTCACCCTTATGAATCTACGTTGAGTGCAGCAAAAGTTATAGCATATCGTAATTCCTAAATACTTTTTAAGGATGTTTCCAAGGGATTTCGAGGTCTCATAATGAAAATGGCAAAATTTTTGGTACCCCTAAAAAAGTTTTTGGACAAAATAAAATTTTCACCTTGCACCCCCATTACAGCACTTTTTGGGGCGACAAGCCTCTGTAAACGTTGTCTCTGCATTTAACTAATGTTGAAAAAATTGACAAATGGCGTTATTGCAGCTACCATAGTAACAATAGGGGCAAAACGTTTTTTGCCCAAGATGCAGTTTACCATGGTGCTTCTCATGATGGAGTTAAAAATATTAATTCGTTACTTGAAAGAAAGAAATGGGCGCAAGAACTAACTGTGCTACGGTAAAATTTTCCACAAATGAAGGTAATTATTATAATACATATCACTGAAACTATTTGTTTAGTTCAGGTCTGTGCCTCAATGTTCAATCTTTAATAATACATTGATTTAATACATACATAATACATGAGTTTATACATTGAGTTCTTCGCAAAATGGAAGTTGATAACTTACGAGGTGATCAATGAAAATGCAAGACGGAGTGTTAGATATTAGTGTTAAGCTATAGTTGAAAATAAATGTGATCAAGTTAGTGGCTATATCCTGCTCAGCAGCAGCATCCGTAGATAAATAAACAAATAAAAAGGAAAAAAATAATCTTTTTAAAAAAATTACAGTAATTTCAAATTGTCAAAATATGTAAGTTTGGTGTGATGGCACTCTATTCGTTGCTCAACTTAAAACCCACACAAGCAGCAAAAGAATTCACAAGGCTTTAAGGGGTATAAGAGGAATCTATATTCCAAGTTCAGGTGTAAATCACAATTAGTGGCACGCTTATTACATATGCGAATATTATACAGCTTTAGTTTCACTGCCAAAAGAATAAAGAGAGAGAGAGAATATTTTAGTGAAAAAAGTTTAGCGAGTATTTCTTGTTTACTAAACCGATTACTTCCTGCTTCCTATTGCTTCTCGAACTATACAGCACCGTTATATCCTTCTTTTAACTCTGCCAGCAGAGTTAAAAGGCATGATAGCTCTGTCCTTGTTTAAAGTTTATATTTGATTCCAGCTATTTGAATGCGGAATTTCGCCCTTCCGTGTTTTAAATGTGAGTGAACCAATCGAATAGTGAACCAATCAAATATAATATGACATTTTCCACCTAAGTGAGCGATAATTGCTGATTCGCTGGCTAACCCGTGCCACTCGAAACACATCCACTTTATCATGTCAACATAGGACTTCCTCTATAAAGAGAAGCTTAAAGGAAAAACTGTTTAATTATTGGGAATAATAATGGGGTTGAAATACCCGGATTTATCTTCCAATGCAATGACCAAAATGGTTAGTGGCTACTTCAATTCCTTAAACAATACAAAATTTAACTGCACAAACATCTGAAGTATCATAATACATATACATATATGATCCTGGAATACGGAAGAAAACACTTGTTACACTATTAAATTTTTTCGGCTTATTTGCTCGGCAATTACACTTCTGGGCTACCTGGATTTTCTAAGGGAAGTTTCAGTAAAGAATAATCCAAGTGACATGTATGGATTCCTCTTGGTGTAAAAACAGTCGTTTTTGTTACATTTAATCCCTAGAAGAGACGTCCAAGCTTGTCAGACAAAGTCATGGTTTGGTTGGATACAAAATGTATTTGAAATACATTGAGTTTTTCGCAAAATGGAAGTTGATACCTTACGAGGTGATCAATGAAAATGGAGGACGGAGTGTTAGATTACAACAACCTAGAAAATCGCACAAATATCTTTGGCTCGTATTCTACTTGTATCAAATATTCCGAGCGCTTCTAGGCCTGGGTTGGCTAATCCCTCTGGCCTTGTCGGATGATACGACAATCTACAACTTCACGGTCCATCTCTTTATCGTTTCCGCATTTACTTCAATAGTCACCACGGTGGGTATTACAACTATGAGGAAGGCTGATATTACCATTCCAATTTTCAATATCATATTTCAAGACAGGAAACTATCTGGTGAGTAGAAAAAATTCCCTTACTTTGATAATGATGAAGCTCATTCACATATACAGATACATATTTACCATTAAGTTTTGTTAACCTTTTGGCTACTATGCAATGCCGGGATCCTGCAAAAGGGTTCAAAAGTTTAGAAATTGTTTTTTCGCCCCAACATAAAAAAATGGATGTCAAAAATCCACAAGATCTGCAATCTTTTACAGTTTTTACGGCAGAGTATGTATTTGGTTCCAAAATAATTTTTATTTCACTAAAGAGAGATCAGTGAGCAAGAAGTAAAAAATATACATATATAAAAAAAAAATAAAAAATAAAATAATAGTGAATTGTATTTATATGCATTTCCCTTATTGAGGTCCCAGAAGTATTTATTTCTTCCATGATAAAAAAAGGATGTACTATTTACATTAAGTTGTAATATGGAAGTTCTAATTCTCTTAGTTTATTATTCCAAAAAATCGGACATGCTTGGAATAAAAAAGATTAATGGTGAGATCGTTTGACAGATGTGAATAAAAAGTTACGAAATGGGATGAAGGATCTGAAAGAATTATCGGGACCAGAATTGTTTGCCGTCTACCTCCCTCTCCTCGCTGCTGTGCTAGTATTTCCCGTAGAAGTCTTAATAAGTATTTTCTGCACCAAATTTCAATTGTACCAGCATCTGCCGGAAGAATGGAAAAATCCCTTGACCTTCATCATTCTCTTTGTACAAGAGGTAATTCTTGCGGAGTCACTGGCAGCGGAGTTTGTTGTCCATCTAGAGAATATTGTTTTATTCTCGGAGAACATTGGACATGGGCTAAAACCCAAAATTGACTTGGTTAGGTATGGTTTTTAGGAATCTTTGAAACAATAATATGACATTGATTAAAAATGCTAAGAAAACTTGCGTATGTACTAAACTTAGGTTGAATGTAGGGACCGAGTGCAATCAGTCGTAATGGTTCATCAGAATTATGACGAATGCCGCCAAATGGAATTGCTAACAAGGATCTTCAACACGGGCTACGCGTATCCTGTGTACGTCATCAAACTAACCTTGTTAGTTACATGCATATCCAGCTATTTCCTAGCCATCCGATCATTGGGCAATCCAATAGCGGCCATTCTATTTCTAGCAGTTGGGTGCTACATTTTCATGTTATATGCTATGTTGTTTGGAAATGCATTTAAAATTCCAGAGTATTTCCGCATCCTTAAAAACGAACTAGTGCGAACTGTGCGAAGCACCAAGATTCCTGTATGCAACAAGAAATTTTCAAGGATACTCGGGAAACAAATCAATTCCATTGCAAATGTGGGTGTAAAGGTTGGGGATTTCCATGTGATGGAAAGAGAGTCCATCCCAAATTTTACTGATTTTGTTCTCCGGACGGTGTCATCTTTGGTCATTGGTTTTTCCCATAAGTAAAATTCATCTGAGATGTTTCGTATGCGGATTTGATTTTTTTAGCGGGTCCCCTTATAATAGACACGTGGTTCCGTGTTTTTGATGAGTTTAGTCAGTAGTCGTAATGGTAGGGTTGGTTTGAAGCGCTGCGCTGTACAGGAAAATCCATCAAACTTTGATTGCGCGAGTTGTCAATCGCATTCAGTGTAAATAGCTTTTTTTGAAAATATTTGAGCTCGTATCTCTAGGTCCAATCACGACTTTGCTCGGTAGCAAGGGTAGTGACCAAAGTATTTTTTATCTTGTTCAGGGTACTATATTGGCAAGGTTCGTGAAAATAATGAAAAAATCTTACTCAGCACAAATGAAATCGAAAAGCCTGCGGATCTTTACAATCAATCTTTACAATATCCACATTTATTTCCTTTATAAAAAATCTTTTAATTTTGATTTGATTTTCGTGAAATGTTAAATGAAAGTCCAATGTAATATAAGATTGAGCATAACCTCACATCAGCGGTCCGTTTATCCATACCGTCCACTTGCAAGAGAGCTATTTCTCCAAAAATCGACCCTCCTCCGAGACTCGCTAATATTTTCTCTTTTCCGGGATCATCCCCGCCAATTACATCCACTTTCCCCGTCTTCACAATGTACATTTCTTTTCCTTTTTCACCCTTAAAGTTTAAAACATATATTTTCCGTAATTTTTAGAGCACATGAGACGTGCTGTATAGACAAATGTTAGAAACTTACTTTCCTACAAACGTAATCACCCGGGAGGAAAATGACAGATCGGAGTAGGGTAATTATTATGAGAAGCAATCCACATCCACCAAAAAGTCAATCAAAGACCGTATGTAGTTCTTTAGAATTTAATTTATTCGGATAATGACCGGTTTCGTTGTGGTACTTTCTCTTCGTCAGATTTTTCCGAATTGTTGAGTTCACCGTTATTTGGTATAGATAAATTGCTTTTTAGTTAATTCATGATAATTATTTTGGGTAAAAGTAAAAACTTGTCATTTCTGCATGAACTTAAAATGATGACCAAGTCACGAAGAAATGCAACTTCGCAACTTTGAAATAGTTTGACTTTATTTAACATTTCTATGTGAACGTGAAGGGAAATGTCCGTTTGCATTATCACTGACGCTATTCAAGCTCTTGCCAATTTTCCACGAAGGCTTGCAATTAGCGCACTTATTATTATATCATGTTAATTATCTCCCTTTATCACAAAACAGTACGTACAGCGACCCGTCATAATAAAAGCTTGTTCAAAGAAAAGGTCAAACTGGAGTCCCTGAACGCCCATTATTTACTATTCACTTGGGACCATCCGACCTCCACATATTTTAAACCCACAAACCTAAAAGTTAACCCCGTTTAATAAATTTAGAGCCTTGTGTATAATGGCGGCTAGAAAAATTGACAACAGCATTACAAATACCTTTAAGGGTAATTTTTCAAGCTTCCAACCCATCAGTGTAACTGGAAAACAGAATACTATAAATGCTCATCTTCCACAAGCCTCTCCCGAGATACCGTTAGTTTCACCCACTGGCGATCTGAAGGACCTTGAAAAGAAACTACGGCAGAAAATAAAAGCCTTACAATTAGAAGCTGATGATGAAGAGTACCCGGAATTTGAACTCTTTCGTAAGAAATTAACCCGCTTTTATCAGGAGACAACCACTCCGGATGTTTTAGCTGATCACCTCTTCCAGAATAAAGTGCTCAGCCAGATTCAGAAAGATAAAATTGTAAGAAAATTTATACATATGCGGAATTATTTCTAAATTTTTTTTTTCTTATTATTGATAATATCACGCCGTTTTGTATTTGTAGAGAAAAGAAGAAATGGACTATGACAAGAACGTTCTTCTGTATGACTTGGTCCTGAAGAAACGAGGGGTTTTTCAGCTTCTGCCTGCGCTCACAAAATCCGGGAATGAAAACGTCCTAAAGATCATTGAAGACATTGTGAATGAGCCTTGTAAATAAATCCATCTTAAGGGAAAAATTGTGTTCACTAAATGCTTTTTCAATATTCGTCAAAATCTGGTTTGATTTGACTCAATAAAACATTATTTTAAGTCTGCACTACACAATATACATTGTGCAATATTTTTATGAGCGAAGCGATACATATGTATATAGCTTGGAATGATGACAGTTGCAATTTGTCAGTTTGTGCACCGCACACTGTACTGTATTTGATCTCAAGATGACAACTTCAGTTGTCACCCAAAATCGACGTATTGAATTAAATGTTTGAAATTTTATTTTCGACCATCGTTATCAGATGCATCATTTTGTAAAATTTTATTGCCCTATCTCTATCACTGCGGTTACAGCAGGGCCCTAAGTACATTTCCTTAGAATATATTTAAATGGGAGAGGTCCTTTCCAACACCCTCTTGTGTTAAGACGGGTAAAAGCAAAAATCGAAACAAGTCCAAAAATGATTTAAATTTTTATAAGGGGGCTAAGAATTTCATGGTTTGAATTTATCAAGCATAAAAATATAAAAATATGACGGAAATCATTATAAATACCACTATTGTAAATATTTGCCAACGAATTATCCTCATCATAGTTCACTTTAATGGTTCGTAGTTTTCTCACTTAAAAACTTTCTTCCCTTGGTTAGTTTTGCAATCCAATTGAAAGCTATTTAAAGGCAGCGTTTTAATTTAAAGCAGTCTAATTTAGTCCGAGAGAGAAAGAGAGAGAGAGAGAGAAAACGTAGAGTTTGTTCTACGTTTTAAGTATTTTGGAAGAATCAAAAGAATCGTTGAGGTGTCTCTTTAAATTTACGTACCAGTTAAATCAGTTCTTACTCTTATTAGACTCATGATTATCCATTATTATTCTTGTATGCTCTTTTCCAAAAAATAAAGTTTCATTACGTTACCCCGGAAATAAATTCATAAGGTAATTTTCCGTAAAATAAGACAGGAAAACATTCATTATATCGCTGCATAACCACATTTTAGTTCAGGCTGATGCCCATTCGCGAAATACTTAGTGCTGCGTGGATTTTCTAGGGGTAATTTTAGTGAAAAATATTCCAACTGACCTATAAAGTCCATTCTGTGTAAAAACAGTCCTTGTTGTTGCAATTTCCCAGAAGAACCGAGACGTGTTCAAGCCTAGTATTTTTATAAGTACTTACTCCTTAAAAGAAAAAATTAAACTTGTAGGATAAAGGCATGGTTTGGTTGGACACAAAATGTATTTGAAATACATTGAGTTTTTCGCAAAATGGAAGTTGATACCTTACGAGGTGATCAATGAAAATGGAGGACACGGGGGTGTCAGATTACAACACCCCAGCAAATCCCACAAGTATCTTTGGCTCCTCGTCTACTCGTTTGAAATATTCCGAACGCTTCTTACTATCGGTTGTGCCATCTCTCTGGCCTTGTCGGAGGACACAACAATTTACGACCTCACTCTCCATCTCTTTGTCCTTTCCGCATATACTGCCACAGTCATCATGACCGGTATTACAAGTTGTAGGAACCCGGATATTACAATCACAATTTTCAACATCATATTTGAAGACAAAAAAACATGTGGTAAGTAGAAAAAATTTAGTATTTATCTCGGTCATGAAACACTATGAGCTAAATATTTCGGGGTGTGTACACGTTGCGTTTAATGCGGTGACTATTTGGCAGATGTGAATAACAAGATGCGAAATGAAATGAAGGATCTGAAAGGACTATCGGGACCGGAATTCTTTGCTGTGTACCTCCCTCTCCTCGCTGCCGTGCTAATATTTCCCGTAACTATCATCATGAGTATATTCTGCACCAAATTTCAATTGTACCAGTTACTGCCGGAAGAATGGAAAAATCCCTTGACCTTCATCATTCTGTTGGTACAAGAGATAATTCTTATGGAGTCACTGGGAGCGAAGTTTATTGTCCATCTAGAGAATATAGTTCTACTCTCAGAGAACATAGGACATGGGCTGAGATTGAAAATTGACTCGGTTAGGTATGGTACATATTTCGAAATTTTTGAAACAAGAACGACATTTTTATGGGAATTCAAATGCTAAGAAAACTCGTGCCTTCTTGTTGTAGGAGTCAAGTTCAGTCAAAGGTCATGGTTCATCGGAAATACATGGAATGCCGACGAATGGAATTGCTGACAAGGAACTTCAATACGGGCTACTCGTATCCTGTGTACGTCATCAAAACAACGTTGTTAATTGTATGCATATCCAGCCATTTCCTAGCCATCCGGTCATTGACGAATCCAATAGCGGCCATTCTATTTCTGGTAGCTGGGGTCTACTATTTCATGATATATGCTACGCTCTTTGGAAATGCGTTCAAAATTCCAGAGTATTTCCGCATCCTTAAAAGCGAATTAGTGAGAAGCGCCAAGATTGCTGTTTACAACAGGAAAGTTTCAAGCATACTGGAGAAACAAATCAATTCCATTGCCAATGTGGGTGTGAAGGTTGGGGATTTCCATGTAATGGAAAGAGAGTCCACTCCAAATTTTACTGATTTTGTTATCCGGACGGTGTCATCTTTGGTCATTGGTTTTTCGCATAAGTAAAATTCCTCTGAGATATTTCGCATGCGGATTTGATTTTTTTAGCGGGTCTCCTTATGATGGACACGTGGTTCCGTGTCTTTGATGAGTTTAGTCAGTAGTCGTAATGGTAGTGTTGGTTTGAAGCGCTGCGCTGTACAGGAAAATCCATAACATTTTGATTGCGCGAGTTGTCAATCGCATTCAGTATGTAAACAGCTATTTGTGAAATCAAATTTCCATACTTCATAATAAAGATTCAACTTGACAAATATCAAGAAATTTAGTGGGCTCAGTTGGCGTAGAAAAAATTGTAATTCTGCTCGTTTATTCGTCTAAATTGTTAGGAGTCAAAAAGTATAATTGAAGGTAGCATTGACAGTGCTACAATTGGATTTTTTCTTTCATTTTCTTCCGACATCTAGAAGTGTACTGTCATATTGTCACATTTCCCTGTATCAGAAGCCGCTTGTAGCATAGCGTCAATTAATTATAAACCATGTTTTTTAAAGCTACAAGAAATTTGTCATATTTGTGTATATCATTTTTATTAATATTTTAACATCGAATCTCGTTTTGATCCCCAATGAACCAGTGTCTATAAATCTTCAATGTAAATTTTTGGAGCCGAGCTTTTTGTGCATAAAATGGGCAGGATAAAGCTCGGCAAATGAACGTGTAATTGTTCATACTTAAGTAAGTGCTGATGAATTATATTTTGGAGCAAGCTAGTTTAGTACAAATTACTTTGGTCAAAAAATATGTTGGTGTAAATTACCCTGACCGAAAAATATTTTGGCCCAAACCGTTTTGGGGCCAAATGGCTTTGGTTCAATGAGCCTAGACACATGTACGTTGTATTAAATTTGACCAATGGGGCTCCTCGTGAAAGCTTATCCAAAATTAGCTAGAATTTAAGTCATGACTTGTAAGTCCAGGCGACTCTCGCCCAAGTACCTTCTCCGATATGAAAAGACCGACAGTCTCCTGTTGATTGTTCATGTGGTGTTTGGATAGGTCCCCTCTCCTTTGTAAATTATTTCCTGTAAACTTCACGCAATTTGGCTAGATTAAATTACTTACTTAACATGGTACTTGGTCTGGAAGAGCGCTTTGGTTCATTTAGCATACGGGGAATCTCTGGGAAGGATTTGAGTCTGCCACTGTCGAGGGAATACCATCTTAGGAGGAGCCACTATGTACAGAATACACTAATAATAGTAAAAGGCGAAACCAAAAGGTCTTTGGGAATGTAAGCCTGAGCTTATAAAATGTATAAAAGGGGGGGGGGTATAAAAGTGAGCTTCCCATTAAGAGAGAACGTAGATTTTATTCTACAACTGACATCGTGCGATGTTTGCCATAAGACACAGTATTTAACTCATAAT
>JAQFXU010002467.1:0-20596 GCA_034693705.1 Spatulosminthurus flaviceps
GTGGACTTGATTTATCCGTGAGAGTTTCTGGCTGTCCAAAGTTTTTTAGGGTATAACGACCGATACCCAATAAAAAATCTCACCCACACACCCGTTTCCATATTTGTTTCCACAAAATATGGGTTTTTACCCATTTACCCAAGCCCCGAAATTAGCTACCTATGCCAAAACCCGTTCCCTCTGTGAACATATGTATGGGAACGACCCGCTGTACCCGTTCCCAAACCCGTATGTATCCGGTTTTTAAATCGCGAAATTTATAATTTTAATGAATTTTCCAATCTGATTCGATGAAAAATCATCTTCCAATTTCATTTTTTATATAAAATCTCATAAAGTAATGAAAATATTGAAGAATAAGCATTTTGAAAATGACTGATTCCTAAAACGGGTCTCAACCTTTGAACCCGTTCCCACTGGGACCTCCGCCAGTAGTACCCTTTCGTAAACCCGTTACCAATCCCACCTACACCCAAAAAGCTGGGTTCGAAATCCTGACATACCCGTTCCGGACCCATGAAGTGGGAACACGATAAGCTTGCACCCGAACCTGAGACCCGGAGATTACCCGTGCCCGTTGACTGCACTACTATGAGCACTTGAAAAACAACAAAATAAAAGCGTTTACAATAGAAGAGTTTTGAGGAATCCTCCAATACACGCCACAAAATCGCTTGACGCAGCAGCAAAACCATTCCTGAAAATGTTTCCTATTATGAACCTCCAATTAATAAACCAAAAGGGGAGTAAATGCTGATCATCAAACATCTAAAACGTCCTCAATTAGCGCAGTAAACGCAATAGAGACACCTGGAAAGTGTTAGGACTGCATAAAAATACACAGAGTGGCTAATTTTAAAAAGCTCCAATTAATGCCATTGATCAACTAAAAATAATATTAAATGTAAAAACAGCTGAAACATGCTTTAAATTAACTCATTGAAAGCGTTAGGAACGGATTAAAAGTGTTAGGGTCGGAAAATACCTCTGGGGGAGAGGGATTTTACACAATCTTCCAATTAATTGTTAATGGCCTAAAAGCGTTAGGGACAGACGGACTTTAAGAAATCCTCTAATAAACACTCCAATTAACACCGTAAAAGAAGGGGTTTAATTTGGCTAATTAATCGCTTAAAACATCCTCCAGTTATAAAGTAATAGAGGGTAAATAAAATATGCCAGACGACTTTCGGGTGGAAGCAGTAAAATTTAATCCCAGGGTAGCACCATTTTAAGTTGCTGGAGATGTCATAAATTATTACTGTTCTAACTAGCAGTGAAAATCTATGATGTACTCCCCCGATTTATATTCCCAACAAACCTCCATAAATCGAACAGCAGCAATTATTACAACGTTCCAGGGGTTCAAATCACTGCCAGTGATTATTTATGCCTGGGACACACTAGCCAAAATAGTTAGGGATTTCCGTTTCCACATCAAAACCGTTCATAATTTAGCCCGTTCATCGAACGGGTCGCCCCACTTGTAATTGTTATAAAGCTTATTCTTAATCAAACTCACACGCTTGGACTTTTCCTTCTATACAGCTGTAATGATTCCTGAGTAAACAAACTTTCCTCACAAAAATAAAAATGAGTTGGTGATGCAGGAAAATCCGTGAGTATATATGTATTAACGTAGAATTTCTCTTTTGTGACTTACTTGATTCCTTATAGTGTTCAGAATTATTACGTGTCAGATATGATAATTATTCGGATATAGAATAAAAATCGTACTCGGGTAAATAATATCAACCTTGTAAATTAGCTCGTACTATATTATTCCACTTCAATCTTTGCGTATAAACTGAATAAAAAGACTACATTATAAATTATCACAAAAGGTTGCCTCAATCATTGTGTTTAAAAATCGAAAGGGGTTACATACAATTAAATGCGGAATAAACCATCACGAATCCCTTCCTAGAATATTACTACCTATTGCATATCGGTGAAAAAAATTAAAATGGCACATTCTACAAAAGAGTACGATGCATAAATCAAACTATAAAAACTATATTAGTTACTATTGGGTAAAATCTCGATTAATTCATCTTAACTTCGACAAGCGGTCATTCAAATTAGAATAAACTGCTGCAGCTAATTAAACTGCGGTTGGTAATTACTTTACGTTTACACTGCACTGTTGGCACTAAAAAATTAAGATGATTTGTTTGCTCTTGGCGTCTCAGTAAACTATTTTGGCTACCTTGCTCATCGGATCGAGGGCACAGATCAAGTCTGGAACAACAGAAACAAATATCAATAATAAGATAATTATACATGACGTTAAAATTGAACTACAAGAAATCTAGCAATATTCTAATTATTTGAACATCTCTAACCTGGTCTCCAGTTTCCAGGACAAATATAAATGATGAACTCCAACGTCTTCATCTTCTCGAAACCGTACTTAGCCGACAGGTAGGAAAATAAACTCTTGTGAGGAATAGGAATGTTTGGAATAGACTTGATGTAAACCTCGAATTTCTTCAAATCTGTAAAAATAAGTATTAATTTAAAGTAGAATATCACATATCACTATACCACGTATGTTACATTAAACGTACAGCAACAATAACTTACGTATCATGTTTAAGATTGAAGAAGAAGTGCTCTTCAACAAGGCCCTATATTTAAACTCCCTCGAAGTGTGGCGCATGAACTTCAAGTCAGCCACAGATATACCGGTAATAGCCCAATCAAAATCCGGAGTATAGCTATTGTCGTAAGTCCAATCCTCCGGAGATGCTCCACATCGATTAAAATGACTGTCAATTAGCAAGCATTCAATGCTAAAATGCTTTAACAAGGTAAAATTAGACCAGACAGACTTCATTATATTGATATAATTTGAAGTAGCTCCCACAAACAAATTCACAACATTTGGGAACATGTAAGATATTTTAGGAATGCTTCGCAAATTAAAAACATTCCCAGTCCCCACCAACTTCAACGTCCTCACGGACTGAATGGGTTCCAAGTGACCGAAAAAGTCTTGATTATGTTCTGTTAAGAGCCAAAAGCCCAGCTCAACCACATTCAAAGACGGGAAGGACTTCTCAATCCATAAGGAATCTATAAATCCAGGATTGCTTCCAATAACCATTGAAGGAATTTGACAACTATCCAGAAATAAATGTTCCACAGAATGGACTTTTGGAAGATTCATGGTTGCAAAGAGCTCGATGGGATAAAAGCCCCTCACGGATTTCAAAATCCCTTCACTTTTCCTCAGGACTTGAATTAGACACTTTGCAGCTCGGAAGTAGTGATCGTGATCAAAATCAATATGCTCGAAGGACAACGTCAGTTCCTTAACGGCTGGGACAAAACCGGATTGTTCAAATAAGTCTAAAAATTCCACTGTAGGGTTAATTAGAAATGTTTCAATAGCCCTTCGCTTCTGAGGACTTTCAAAAGCCTTGCTAAATGCTGGATGGAACCCAACAAATGTCTTGAGATTCACCGCCACTTCCACCAACCTCCGAATCACAGCTTGATGGGAGGAACATCTTGAACTAACTTCAATCACCCGGAGTTTTTCTAATTTAGTCTCTTGATCTGGAATAAATTCAAACTCTTGAAGTAACCATGGTGCTGGTAAATTCTTGAGACTTAGATAGGTGAGATTTGGTAACTTCAGTATCACTTCCTGGAACGTTGAAATCGAAGTGTATTCTCCACACGATGCATTAACAGTCGCAAAGATATCCAGCTCCAGCCTTGCTACTGTTTTTCCATGGAGATCAAAAAATTGTTGAGCCGACCGAATATTTAAATTTCCATGGAGGAACCTAAAGTCTTTGGATGGAAAGTCCTTTGAAAAATGTTCGATGAATTCCCCTAAATCTGCTGATTCCGCATCCTGCCTTTTACTCTTGATCTCAAAAGTATTCAAAGCTGGATTCAAAATCCCTGGAAAAAATTAAAATCCATCTCCTCAATGGTACATAAATATTCAACAGGTTTCCACGCATTGCAGGATTGATTACAAATCCATTTTATTTTTGGAGTCATAAATAGAAAAAAACGGAAATTAAATACATCATTTTTAAATAATATTAAACATAATTTGGAAAAATTACAGGTCGTTTGAAAGGTTTCTCGCTTCCTTAAGATTATCCCAACGACTTCTTTCCATCGTTTATTGACCTGCCGACAGGACAGCAAGTCTGAAGTTGGCAGGAACTGAAATATTTCGGAGAGAATCTATAAAACGAAATAAAAACAATCCATTAGTTAAAAAATACTAATTTCAAAGGGAAACCACAAGCAATAGTTTTTCAAATCCATCAACGCGCAACGTCTTAATACTCAATAATTTATTATTACACAACTTACCACATAATTCTTCAAAGTAATGTCAACAGATTTACTCACTTTGACCTTCTTGGGTCCAATTCTATATGGAACCTTTTTACCAGAGCATTTATCCTTTTTCGTCCGTTTCATCCCAATCAAATGATTAAATATCGCAGACATTTCTAGCCGGCAGAATGATAATAAAAGTACTACTAAAACTTCTGGATTCGATATGTCAATAAGTTCTTGTAAAATAATTAAATGATCAACTTTCAAATTATTAAAATTCAAACTAATGGGCACACGTTGGGATAAAATCAGCAAACAATTTTAAACTTGTTCAGCAGAGAAGTGAAGAGTTTGAAGTTAGCGCCGTGGTTTTTTAAACATTTTATATTGGTTCTTCGTACAAGTTTGAGATAGAAAAGTCCAGATTTGCATTGAATTCAGATTCAAAGTTCATGCATATGACAGCCTTTTTTTTATTAAACGGGAGGACAAAGTTTTACAGACGAATTTGCCTAACATCATGACATCCATAACTAAAATACATAAAAATACTTTCATTTAGGTCTTGAGGCCCGTACTAATTTACATATCGTGTGGGCTAAAGAATACAGAAGGAGCTTTATGCAGAAATCCTCAATGTGACATGACATAGTTTTTACCTGTACGTTGTAATCAAAACATCAATTGCGTTTATACACGTACGTGCACTGTAAAAAAATAAATCCCATCTTTGAACAAGATTCCCCAGATCGAAAGGCTTGCACAGGGAAATCTGTTAAAATTTTCCAGGTTTCCCTGTAAAATGAACAGGTGTCGCTGTGAAAATTGATTTTTGAGGATGAATTCCACAGGGGAACCTGCAACATTTTTATACTGTAATATTTGTAAAAATTTAGCAATTTTTATAGGGAGTGCTCTAAGTAAAGTATGGACATGGGTGCAATAATAATCCTATCGAATTAAAAGCAAAATATTTGCAGTCGCAGAAATAATGAGGGAGACAACGGTCAAGGGAGTGTGACGGCTGAAGGAATAAAAATCCATGACAAAGACCTCATTGAGGGCTAAACTTCTCATGATCCTCATCTCCAGTTTATCTTTCTTCCTTCCAAAAGACGCCAACTGGCGGATTTCTTCGGACATCTCCTTCACGCTACCAAATGCTGGGAATGTTACAAGTTCAGCCACGAGGTGGAACCCAATCAGAGTGACAAATCCCAAGAGGTAAGGAACTGGCATGATGTCATGGTATCGGATGAGAACGACTTGGGAGAGCGTGTGATTTCCCACACTCATGACTTTCATGGGTACAACGTGCATATATCTGCAGCAGTAGTTCACGTGGCTCGTCACAACTTGGATCATCTTGTAAAATTTAATGCCTTTTGAAAACTCTCCCGGAATTTTAGCAGCATTGGGGTCAGATATTTGGGTTCTAAATTACAAAACATATTAAATTAAACACAAAGCATTCCACGCATTTCCAGCCTTGATAAAATCATAGTGCAATGCTTTATAATTATTAGACCTTTTCCACAAATTATGTCCATGTTTATCAATATGGGTGTAAAATCCGTAAAAATATTAAAGGATTTTAGCGTAATTATAATTTAATGTATTTGAAATTAGCAAATTGAATTACCTTATCTGAGATAGCCAATAAGTGCAGCTCTTGCTATACATGAACATCAAGTACCAATAGAACGTGTACATGCTCCATCCCGAAAGTAAAACGTAATTTTCCAAAATATAAAATCCCCCCAAAACCCCATAACCCTTCCATGCTTCAGGAAGGGCACTGTAAAGAAACAGGCCGGAATTCGGCTGTAACAAAAGCATCATTGCAAAGGATCCAGCACTCGGAATGAGACTCAAATTTATTAATTTAAAAATTAAACTGATCCCATCCTTCCGCCTTCCAATAATCCCCTCCCTAATCCTCACGTCCTCCCAGCCCAAAAGCTCTTTCCCTGCTTTTTCGTCCAAAGCAATGATATTATTATACAGCTGAGCAAGGCTATTCTTCTTTGTCCACATATTCAAGTACATGGTGGAGAGTGGCACGTAATAAAGCAAGTACACAATCCCAATGATTTTGTTGGCAATCGGCGTAGCGGAATTAGGTAAAAAGCTCGTAATGATTTGATCAACGAAGAAGAGGATCATGCCCAAATTGTACAATGTGAGGAAGGCAAAGGGAATTTTCCGGATGAGCTTGTCATTTGGGGCCATTCTTCTCGGTTGAGCATTCCAATCGAATAAAAGAATATGAAATTTCGAAGTAAAGGCGAAAAATTTTTTCAGTTCGGAAAAAGTGGCGTCTGTGAGCATGTTGAAGCTATACGGAGGTCCCAGGTCAAACTACCATAATTCAGTGAATTGCCACGTGATTATTAAATCCAACCTCTCGCCTATCTGTAGAGCATCCACAGATTGTAATATCAGTTATTATTATTTAAATTATTCAAATAATCCACCCTGCAAATTAAGTGCGATTAAGGTAAGCAGAGATAAGTCGTAATTATTTCCTAACAGTCCGCTACCTATAATAGCGTCCCTTTCATGTTGTCGAGCCTTACATCGTCTAATTAGGTCCGAGGTCGTGTATACCAACTTGATTAAATATGAATTTCAGCCTATTATTCATGCCAATATAAGTACGGATGTTTCCGGATTTTGACCTGGTTGGAAATCATAGTGGGAAATTATTTAGTGGAAAAATGGAAGATGACTAAAATACCAGTTTTTCTAAATTCTTATTGCTGCGTCATCAGTCAAGCCAATTTTTCTCATCGTTTCATATCCACTGCTCATTTCCATGGGTGGTTTCGTTAGGATGCAAATTGGACCCAATTTGACCTAGGTTTTGGACATGAGTAATAAAATGTCGCCGGGCAACCCAGCCTGAAAAAGGGCCCTGTTGACCCTTTGAAGTTATTTTGGGTTTTTTAAGCTTGCCGTCATTTAACTAACGTTTCTTATACGTTAATTTCAAGAAATATTGCTCGCGTAAATAATGTTCCCTAAAATTCGCCATGAATTGACGTTACAAAAACTCGGTGTGTTCATTGGGTTCATGTGATATGGAGGAGCTTGGACGGCATTCTGATACAATAATGTATTTCTGCAACTCAGAAACTCAAGAATTCTGATAGGTAGTGTTTAGCTATAGGCTTAGAACATATAAGATGACATATTTTTAAGTGAATTTATGAGCTAAATCTTACTACTCTTTACTCTCTGTGTTGTTTTAAGGAGTAAGTGAAGGAAATGATTGGATAATGCTATATAATTTGATGTTAAAAAATAGCGACTAATGTTATTATTGGAAATAGTTCTTATGAGCAACAATCGCAACTATTTTGGATGTGAACGAAACGACACCTATCGAACGTCATTAAAGTTCTGATTTTACATTAATTTTCTCTTAATTTTCCTGTGTAACTCGAGTTTATTGTTCAGATCTGGGAGGGGGAGGGGGGGCGGCGCAAAGGCTTCTAAACTTACACGGGCTACTATATTGGGGTGAATTAATGGAAATCTTATTGTTTCCACACGGGAATCTGGTCCTTCGTAGCTAAAAGTTATCCTGGCAATTGGCTGAGACTGGCTGGGATCCACATTTAATATTATTTCCAAAGTGAGGACGTAACATACGCCGTAGAGCTCATTGGTATTTATACTGGAGAATGCTAAAAGTCAAGTAGGGGCGAAGCTTAGCGAAGTAATCCAAAATACAATAAGTCCCAAAAACAGACGAGGTACATTATATCAAATTGTCGCCGTGAAATAATTATATAAACACCATCTTTCTTGTAAGTCTTATCTATGTTTTTCTTACAAGTAATAAATCCCATGCTGCAACTATTATTATTATCTGAGATTACAAAGCTTAATTCCTACTGAAATACAACAGGGTTCAATACAACACACAGAGGCTTTCACCCCTGAAGTCGCAGTGTTTCCGCCTTCCACCAACTATAGACATTAATTTCGGAAATACTTTGGAAATGTAAATATATCTGAACTTTTTAACTTCTCTTGGAAGTGAATTTTTCCCAAAATGTTGTCGAAAAAAACTATACGCTCTATTGGGTCAAATTTCAACATCAGCCGTACTCTTGGTGTCATTCCAATTCAATGGAGCCAGGAAGAACAAAAGCTGAGCTATAGTCTAACGCCTAAATTTCTGGTTCTTTCCAAGTTTTTCGCTTCTTTGCAAATTCTAAAAATTATTCTTCAAATAAATCAAATCTATTATTTAAAAAACTCTGGGCAAAATATTGCTTTTGATCTGCTCATGTTTGTTGTTCCTGTGCAAACACTTTTGCTCCAGTCCTTGGTGTTTTTCAAGGCCCAGGAAATTTGTCCAATTTTCAATGCTATCTTTGCAAGCCCAACCTTAAAAGTCTCGGGTAATTATTTCCACACAAAAAATGGAATTGAATAAAACAATTTTATTCATAAGTTCTTAAACTGTACAAAGATTTTGGAAATAATCCTTAACTCCGTTTTTTACAGTGAAAGAACCAACACCAGCTCAATTTAAACTGGACACTATTCTGGGAATTTTCTCACGACTAATGCCAGCGGCGGTTATTTTCTCCATTGCCTTTGTTGTGGTAATGTTTTTGATGGAGCCTGAAAACCCGCGCTACATCTACGCTTATTTAAGCCCACAATTCAAATCTACTTTTACGATCATCGCCTTCTACGTCATAGAAATAACTTGCTTACTCCCTGCTCCTAGTATTTTTTTCATTGTTGTCATAATGATTTTAGCCTATTCAATTCGAACCGTATCAATTTTAAAGGAGATGAAAACTTATCTAGCCATGGAATCAAAGGTGGAGCTTGTAATTCTGTTGAAAAAGCTTCAAATTTTGAATTGTCATTTCGATGGGATATTTTCTTCTCTTTTGGTGGCTGTAACATGCATTTGGATAATACTCGACGTGCTTCTCATTTATATTGCGGTACGACTCCAAACTGTGTTGCCCTTCATCACCATTGCAACGTTAGCAGTTTGGTCTTTGGAGTTAGTAATGATGGTGGGAGCATTTTATTTTTTATTAGCACAGCTTTTTGAAATGTCTGAGGGTCTTATAAGAGGTTTGAGAAGAGAAGCTGTAAAGGAAGAACGTAGATTTTTTCGTCTAATAAAGCCTTTTGGGCTGAGGTTGGGAGGGAATATTAAGAAGACTACTCCCTTGATGATAATTATGGTGATTTTTCGTATTTCCAGGTCCACGCTAATTATATTCTAGGGTTAGACTGCATACACTTTCCTTCAAGTAGTATATATTTCATACAGTAGATATTTTGTTCTTCATTAATTCTTCATTCTTCCTGATGTCTCCATAGTTTGTGAAAGCGGTCTCATTGAAAACATAAGGATATAAATATATTTAGATGAAATAAGGTCGACAAAAATAAATTATTTTGTTTTTCAATATTTTCCCTAATAATTGCGAGCAAATTATTTTTATTTCTACTTTCCGCACTCCCAAATAAATTCTTTATTTGCCAAGTAAGGATTGTTCACATAATTCAAAACGCAATTTTTGGGAAATTTTGAATCCCACCGACCCATATAACGGTGCCTACTAGACCACCACCCACTATCCGTAACACGTAACAGCAGCTATATACATAAAATAAATCGGTCACCACGTGGCTAAAATGGCTACTATGTGGTTAAATTAGCTACCATATGGTTAACATGGCTTGCTTGTCGTTTAAATGGATCCTCATTGGATAAAATCGAGAGATACCCTGAGCTAAAAGAGCGTCCTTAATGCTACCATATTGTCAAAATAGCTAAAATATTGTCAAAACTTTTACCATACTGTCTAAATGGCTACCTTACGGTCAAAATGGCTACCAAACGGTCAAAATGGCTACCATACGATCAAAATGGCTGTCTTGTTGTAAAAATTGCTGACTTGTGATTAAAATGGTTACCATTTGGTCAAAACGGCTGTCATATTGTTAAAATGGCTACCCTACGATTAAAATGGAAACCAGATTGTTCAAATGGGTACAATACAGCTAAAATGGACGCATTATAGTTAAAATGGGAACCTTGTGGTTAAAATGGCTTCCATGTGGTGAGGGTTGCTACTTTCGGTTGAAAATTGTTGCTGCATGGTTTAAATGTGTGCCTTATGAGAAAATGACAAATTTCTTTTTTTTGGAGACGGGGGCTATTCACCTATAGTGGTTAACTGTACTGGTTAAAATGGCTGCCGTATGGTAGCATTATTGCATTTATTGCCCCAGGGTGAAAAGGGTGTTGCGTTTCATATTTGTCTTTGACTCTACCACCACATGCATGTAACGCACTGTAACGTCGACCTCACAGGTACCACCCATTATAGGTTCTGCGTTATGAATTATGTGAACAGTCCCTAACTATGATACATTTACATTCAGCCATACGTCTGATTGTTCATAGATTATGTTCATCGTTAGGTAATATTGCGGATCGAAGTATCGACAAAAATTATTGGTTACTAATTATTATTGGTAATAAATTGGCAAGTCGGCGCACAGGAAATACTGGAGGATGTGTAAGCAAATTGCTAACAAATGTGCGAAAATTGCTGCCGTTTAAATTGGTCAATGCTATTAAGTTGCCTTTGGTGTTAATTACTCGGTTGCTGTAGTAATTGGTAATGGTAATGGCATATCAAAACAGATATTTTCACCCAGTAGTAAGTCCATATTGCTACGTGAATTTTTCTCTTTCATTAAGGGTAAATGATTGTGCCGTAGATAAGTGTGAAAAAAATTTGTACTTAAAACTGCTTGAAATCTTCAACCGACGAAAGATGTTATCAATATCTACAGGAAGTAACATAGGAAAATATTTTAATTTTGTGACCTCCGTGGGTCTCATGCCACTCCATTGGTGCAGGAGGGAGCGGAACTTGAAGTGGAAGCTCTCACCGTGTTTCCTAGCATTCTGGATTTGTCAAGTGATCTTAACAGTCATAAAGATTGACTTTGAAATAGCTCATACAATTAACTTAATAGAGATTCGGCAGAATTTTGCGTTAGACTTTTTCGTGCTTTTTGCTCATGTTGGTGGCCTCACAATGCAAATACTGGTTTTTATTAAAGCCAAGGAAATTTGTACCATCTTTAATGCAGTTATTCAACCTTTGAGGGCGTCAATAAGTAAGTTTAATAAAAATACAAGCAATTCGGTATTGTTTTTTCAATTGTCATTTTCCTTATTCAGATTCAGGGAGTACCCCCCGTTCTAAACTGGACCGTTACCTTGGTTTATTCTCCCAAATAATGCCAAAAGCAATGACAGTCACGGATATTTTCTTCAATGGAGCTTTGTGTGTTGTCCAAATGCAAAGCCCACGTTATTTCCACGCCAACTTGAGACCAGAACTTCAAAATGTCTTCACGTTCGTTCCCTTAACTGCACTAGAAATTTATATTTCCATAACCTTCCCGTGTTTTTTCTTTCGGGCTATCATTACAACTGCGGGCTATACCATTCGAACCCTATCAATTTTGAAGGAGCTCAAATCTCAGATAGTTGAAGAACAGTACGAAGGGAAGGACGAAGCGTTAAATTATTACAAAGAGCTGCAAATCTTAAATTGCCATTTCCTGGGAATATTTCGGATTCTATTGGTTCTGACCACAATTAGCTGGATCGTTGTAAATATATGCTCCATTTATATTCCGATGCGACTCCATGCTCAAATGCCGATTGTAACAACTGTGACATTTTCTTTTTGGGGAGCTGAAATGCTTCTGATGGCGGGAATATTTTATTTGCTCTTGGCACAGCTTTTTGAGGCATCCAAGTCTGTACTAGCAGTCATGAGTGTAAATGCATCGAGAGAAAAGCGACGATTCCTATTGATGATGCCATTTGGTTTAAAATTTGCGGGGAACATTAAGAGGACAACTCCGTTGGTGATCATTTTGCTCATTATGAGAGTTTCAAAGACCTTACTCATTATTTCGTAGAGCATATTATGTATTATAGTCTATTATGTGCATCTGCCCACAGACCCTGGGCGACTCCGCAAGTGTATGTATGTCTGTGAACGGTAATGACTTATTTGGTTTTGTGAAAATTTTCAGGCTTTTTATCCAAAGCTAAAGACAATAGGCGAAGTTCTTTTTCTGTGAATTTCGAGATAGCAATTCGATTTTTTCAAAAATTTTGGTCTTCTCACTCTCTTATCATTCTATCTCAAATGGTCTCAAGAATACAGAATTATAATTTTTTTTTACGATTTAATTATTTCACCTGCATAAACCAATACTTTTGGAAATTATTGTCATCATGACTCGAAACTCCCCAATGAAATTAAAATACCCACGTTATCCAATTATTTCACTAAAATAGCCCACTCAAGAAATACCAGTGAAAATACAAATGAATACGTAGGGTTTTGCATTTATATAATTCTTCTATAATTGAGAGAAAATTCTTCCCTTCCGCTCTCCCAGAAAATTACATTATTTGCAAACTAACTAAATTGCTGTCAAATTAATTGGTAGGTGCTATTAGGCAGCCTTTGGTGTTAATTGCTCGGTCGCTGTAGTGATGGTATCAAAACAGACATTTTATACAGGAAAACTCCATTGCTGAATAAAATATACGCAAGCACTGAGAGCACATAATGTCCTTAGGCATTGTTTAAGTTCTCGTGGAAGGGTGCGCTATTTTACACTTTATCCTGCATCGGTGAAAGATTTCAGGTATTATACCTGAAATCTTTCACCGATGCAGGATGCTAACAAAATTTACCATAAGAAACATTGGTGAATTTTTTAATTTTGTGAACTTTTTGGGTCTTACGCCACTGCATTGGTGCACGACGCACGAGGGAGCGGAAATTTAAGTGGAGGCTTACGCCATGTTTGTTAACATACTGGATTTGTCACGTGACCTTAACAGCCATAAAGACTGGTATTGAAACAGTTCATGTCATTATATTAATAAAATCTGAGCAGAATTTTGCTCTAGATTTTCTAATGCTTTATTGTCACGTCGGAGGTCTCACAATGCAAGTATTACTTTTTAGTAAAGGCAAGAATTTTTGCCCAATTTTCATTGCCATTTTTCTGCCTTCCGGGGAGCCGGGGGAAGTAAGTCAAACCAAAATAATATGGATTAAATAATAAAGCGTTGCTGGGATTTGATAATTTTTTTTAAATGTATTTTCATTTTATAGAAAATCAGTCCCAGTTTGACCGTTACCTTGGCATATTCGCCCAAATACTAATGCCATCGGCAATGACATTCACAAATTTATTCTTGTCTTGTCCAAATGCAGAACTAACGTTACTTCAACGCCAATTTGAACCCTGAATTTCAAAATGTCTACACATTCATTCTTTTAACTTTGCTAGAAATTTATCTTTTGTACACGTCCCCTTATTTTTTCTTTCTGATTATAATCATAACTTCGGGCTATTCCATTCGCACCATTTCTATTTTGAAGAAGCTCAAACCCCAGTTAGTTGATGAACAGGGCGGAGTTAAACAGGACATGTTGGATCGTTATAAGGAGCTTCAAATTTTAAATTGCAATTTCCTGGGAATATTTCGTTTTCTATTGATTCTGAAGACAATTTTCTGGGTGGTTGTAAATATATACTTTATTTATATCCCGATAAGGCTCCATGTGCAAATGCCAATTTTGAAAGAGCACAAATCCCAAATAGTTGATAAACAGGGCGGAGGGATATACAATGCGACTTCATGCTCAAATGCCGGTTGTAACGACGATGACGGTTTCTGTTTGAGGAGTTGAACTGCTTATAATGGCGGGGGTATTTTATTTGCTCTTGCCACAGCTTTTCGAGGCCTCCTAGGATTTACTGATTGTGATGGGTCGGAATGTCTCGAGAGATAAAAGAAGATTCCTTTTGCAGCTGCCGTTTGGCTTAAAGTTTGGAGGGAACATTAAGCGAAAAGCGAACCACGCCTTTGGTGATCATTCTACTTATTATGAGAGTTTCAAAGACCTTACTCATTATTTCATAGACAAGTGAAGTCGTTAGAGCCTAAATAGGTGAACTTCAGAATCAAATATATAGTCATTAAATTCGTCAACTACAACCACTCAACAACAGAGGCACGGAAAAATTCATTACTCGTGATCCCAGACCATGTGATCACGATCTCCCAATATCATATCCACCGTGAGGCTTTACCCAGCTCTCACCCTCGCCCTCAATTTTCGGGTTGTGATTTGTAGATGCCTCCCCTCACCTCTTGTGAGAGGAGAAAGCCTTCGCACTCATCCATCAAAATTTGAGAGCAAGGTTGAGAGATGAGTGCGAGGCATCAATCCCTCGTAAGTAAGGTTGCCGATCAATGATTTGGTATTGATTATTGATTGGTGTTGATGATGTGGTGGGCATTAAAACACTAGCAGGGTTTCTTTCTAATGTGGGTGAACTAATTGCAGCAAGCCCCAAACCTGGTGATGGTGACCTTTGTTTATATGACTAATTATTCACTCTTGTTGGAAATCCTTTTTCGACCGGGAAGGTTTGAATTGTACAAACCTACGGATCTGGCGAGCGACGAGCTAGCATTGATGTGATCATTGTGATCTGCTGTTCCATCAAGTCTTTCATTCACGTCCATGTAGTAAGTATATAGCTGTATAGGAACGTTTTAAAGTTGTTGGGAGTGGTGCAAGCAGTCGTTTCTGCCTAGCCGACTGTTTGTTGGTACATCGCCAAAATCACCTAGGAATTTTTCCAGTCATTATTTTGACACTGAAACAATAATACCAAGAATCCTATTTTGTCTTTCTAAAATCATCAAGCAGTAGCTACATATATATGTATGTGAAGTTGAGGCTGAGTGTGAATTAAAACTCCTCGAATGGGATTAACTGACTTTATAATTACAAGTGTGTACTGCCTCCGTCTCTAGTGTCTGTCCTGTCTCCAAATTCTAGGTATTATTTTCAAAGTGGTGGAGTGCCAAGTGCCACACAACTCAAATTGCGGGTACTTTTGAGTTTGGCCGGTGAACTAGATCTGAGCCAAAGTTTAAATTCTCGAGCATCAAGAATTTTCAGATTCAGATAGGCAACAGGTGTGTAAACCATATCAAGAAGCGCAATGAATACGTGGGAAAAAGCAGTAAAAACGAAAAATGGGAATCCAAATCTGGAGGATTCTAACGGCGCTTTGACCGACGAGTTACTAGGAAACGGTGACACTGAGGTAAAATTTTATTTTCCATTTAAAGTATTCGTAATCATTTTTACAGTGGATAACGAAATTGCTCTGCAGATGAAGTGCTCATTTGATATTATTTTGTACTTTTTTGGAGTAAATTAATTTAACCCGAGCATGAAATGACTAGAGGTATTAAGACTAGGTTTACTATTATATTTTTCTATTTATGCACTTGCAGATTTTTAGCACGCTCATCCCAATGATGAAAAATGTCACTGTGCTGAAAACTTGCCGTCTCGTCTGCAAATCCTGGAATGAATTGGCTTGCCGAGCATTGAGGAAACTTCCAAGTATTTATTATGCCGTAGATGAATCTGATTCCCAAGAAACTAAAGCCCATCTGAATTTAATGAAAGAAAATGTGCATTTGGGATTACCGTCACCTTTCCGCAATTTTCTTGTTAATGTCGCAGGGTTGGAAAAGATGCATTTCTTGAGATTTTTGCAGTATTTGCGGGAAACTAAGGATGATTTCTGGGTGGACCTATGTATTCTAGGTCGAAAGGTGAATCAAGCGGAATTACAAATGTTATTGAGTTTTAACCAGAAAAATGTCAAGATAACAACACTGGAGCTGGGTTGTCAAATCATTGACGACTCTTCTGATATCTTTCAACCCGACGACATCCGGTTGCCTTATTTGAAGAAGCTTACCATAGGCAGTTTGAATAGTGAGAGGATTGCCAAATTGTGTGAAAATGTATGCCGTTATTCGCCCTTAAAGACACTAGAAATCCAAGAGGACGCTTACGGAGAACAGCTTAATAAAGTAATGGGGCCAGGGGGAATGAAATCTGTTGAGGAGTTATATATAAGCTTGATTTATGAACTCACTTCTCCTGAGGTCTGGAATAATATTTGGGCAAGGATAATGGAAATACCCCGGCTCAAAAAACTTGAAGTGGATGGACTACTTGAAATGGATGATAATTTCCGCGATGGATTTGTGGCTGTAGTTGACCATTTTGCGGACTCACTCGAATCTCTGACAGGAGATTACTTGCCAAGTTTTAGTACCAAATGTTTCCCAAAACTTCGGGAAATTGAGAACAAATTATCACAATCTGTGTGCTCATATCCCGTGGATCGGTACCCCGTTTTGAAGAAGGCAACTTTTCGTAGCTGTTACGGAAAAAAATTCCGTTACTCAGTTGTTGAAGAGAGCCCTGGCATTGAAAACCTTTCTTTTCTTTCAAGTAAAACAAATGAATTATTTAATTTCATGTGTTCAGCCGGGGCAGGTTTTCCCAACGTTTCCCATTTGTTTATAGAGATTGAGGAATTGTTTACACCTGCAATGCTTAGTGTTTTGTGTAAATCCTTCCCTAGACTTTCGGCTCTTGAGTTGGAGGTGCGCATTGAGAACCATAGGACTCTTTCTGGACTACGAATAAATTTCGATAAGTGGTTGGAGGAGGGTTTGCCCGTAGAAAAGATTCCGAGGGAAGCATCGCTTCTGGATCTTTCAGGTGATTAAATGTTTTTTGAAAATGGAATGGTTTAAAAGCTAACCCTTGAATTCAATTTTTGATTGCCTGGTTAAGTGATGGCTTACGTCTGTATGTGTCTAGGTCTGAAAGAATTATGCCTTGGCGCCGAAGTAATTATTTCTACGAGCTTGTTCGTTCACTGTCTGTCAAAACTCTCAAAACTACAATACTTGTCCTTTTACTGGGTGCTCATAAATACAACAATACAGTACCTTTATAAATGTATGTATTTTGTGTCTCATGTTTATTTATTATAATTATAAATTATTGTAGAATAGAGATGTATCTGCCTGGGATGTTCATGACAGTGTGGGGCACTTGACAAGAATTCAAGTATTAACGATGGACAACACGAAAAAGAGTTTGAAAGAAATGGAACGTCTACAGCGGATGCTCCCCGCAGTAGTGGAAATCAGTTAAAATATAAGAACAGGTCACTATTTTTCCACGGATTCTATTGCTCCTTGTACGCATTGCCTAGTAAACGGAGTCCGCAGGGCAACTGAATTTAATTTTATTACTTCTTTAAAATTATTATCGATCTGTAAAATAACATTTTCCGTGTCATTCGCTCAATTTTTCTTGTTACTGGCGAGAGACCAGTCTTTTTATACTGAAATAAAAATGAATTTTTTGAAAGAACTCAATCTATTACACGGAGAATCGGAAAATTAAAATATTCCAGCTAATTTAAAGAAAAAAGTAACATTTTACAACCCGGAAATAAATCACACGAAATGGCTGCACTTATTTTGAAATGAGAATGTGTAAACATAGGAAAATATTTACCGGATAAATGCTTGTGTAAGAATGTCAACGAAGAGAGCAGGAAATTTTACGTGGATATATCAGCAAAATAATTCCTTCAATTATTTTACATTTAACCAACATCACTCTGAAATATGACGTAATTTCCAAGCAAAAATACCAATAGCAAATACTGTAAAGTACACACAATGTAATAGGCTTGTGAAAATTTAATACTCGCGGATCGTTCTATCTAGGTTCTATGCTAAAGAGAGAAGGAGGGAAATATTTTCTGTGCTAAATCAATTCAAAAGTAATCAAGTTGTTGACTCGAATGTGAAATGCACAATCTCGATGAAAAATGTAGAGTTCAGCCGTTTGATTTGAATCTGATTATAGGAAATTCTGGGCAAGTGTCAACAAAGCAGAAATAACTTCATTAAATTTTCCAACGCTCAATCCTTTATTTAAAAGTGTCAATTATTTCGTAGCTGTTGCTCAAGAGGAATCTGCCTGAAAATTCTCATTTCTCGACTTTCTCATTTATTACCAACATTTCTACTAAATCTCACCTTGTGTCCGAGCTTTCATAAATATTCCAGTATTTTCACTTGCCTTTCACCCTTCCATGACGTTGTCACAAAGGACAGTTAACAATATTGGGAGTTATTATAATTATTTGAGCTCCTTGGCTCTCATTCCTCTCTGCTGGTGCAAAAGGGAGAGGAAACTCAAGTGGAGACTTTCCACATCTTTTTTAACCTTCTGGATTTGTCAAGTGATCTTAACAGTCCGCAAGATTGCCATTGAAATAGTAAATTTAATTGAAAAAATGAAAACGGAGCAAAGTATTGCATTGGACTTTCTACTGTTTTTTGGTCATGTTGGAGGCCTCACAATGCAAATACTCGTTTTTATCAAAGCCAAGGAAATTCGTCCTGTCCTCAATACGGTTTTTCAGCCTTCCCAGCGTTCGAGTAAGTCCAATCAAAATATTCATAATTTGGTATTGTTTTTTGTGTGTGACAATTTTTCATTATTCAGAGAGGAGCCCCCGTTCTAAACTGGGCCGATTCCTTGGTTTATTCTCCCAAATACTACCATTCGCCGTGGGAGTCACGGGTGTATTCTTTATTGGTGCTTTGTGCCTCGTCCAAAAGGAAAGCCCACGTTATTTCTACGCCAATTTGAGCCCGGAACTTCAAAATCCCTACATATTCCTTCCTTTAACTGCACTAGAAATTTATCTTGCGCTTCCATTCCCATGTTTTCTCTTTCTGACTATCATTACAACGTCGGGCTATACCATAGGAACCCTTTCAATTTTGAAGGAGCTCAAATCTCAGACAATTATTCAAGAACAGGATGGAGGGAAACAGGATGAAGCTTTGAGCTATTACAAAGAGCTTCAAGTCTTAAATTGTCATTTTGTGGGAATTTTTCGAATTTTATTGATTCTGACCACAATTAGCTGGATCGTGGTAAATATTTGCTTCACTTATATTCCGATACGACTCCACGCTCAAATGCCAATTGTAACTACGGTCACGTTTTCTCTTTGGAGTGTGGAGCTGCTCGGGATGGTGGGAGTGTTTTATCTGCTCTTGGCCCAGCTTTTTGAGGCATCCCAGTCATTATTATTTGTGATGGGGAAAAATGTTCCGAGAGAAAAGAGACAATTCCTTTTTCTTATGCCTTTTGGTTTAAAGTTTGGTGGGAAGATTCAGAGGACAACTCCATTGATGATCGTTCTGCTCATTTTGAGACTTTCAAAGACCTTACTAATTATTCGTTAAATCTCTCTGAAAAAGAGTTGTTAGTGTTGTTACAACAAACGTTGTAAATGTAATTACGACGACTTTGGTATTTTAAAGCAATGTATGTACATATGTAGAGATATTCAACAGGCTTCACTGTATTCAAAACACTTACGTTACACATGTATTCAATGTTATTGTCTGACCATTGATGAATAATAGCGCACAGGAAATGCCAGGCTTGTGAACACTTACAATTATTAGCCAAATGAAATCAGGATTTAATTTAATTCCTATCTGATTAGAGGTATTATTCCGTTCGTACAATAATTAAGTCTAAGATATGTAACACGCTTCAAACACTTATATATGTAAGTTCAAAACATTTATGTTATATATTCAATGTTGCCTGAGTATTCACTCAGAGGAAATGCCAGGTTTGTAAACACTTGGCCAGAGGAAATGGGGTATCAATTTAATTCCAATTTGATTAGGTGTTATATTCCTTTCATACACTAATAATTGTGAGCCTATGTATTTATTAAACTGTTGACTAGAGACTTTAAATAAAGCCACCTACATTATTCTCTGTGTAGTATCACAGCACTTCACAAGAATTCTTTAAAAACAAAATCATAAAATCCATTTAAACCTCTGATTTAACGGGTCTAGGATAATTCGTCCAGAGACGTTTTCGTCCAGTAGATTTTGGACGAAATTTTTCATCCAAAATATTTTCATCCACAAAATTTTTCATCCAAAATATTTTCGTCCACAAAATTTTTCATCCAAAATACTTTCGTCCACAAAATTTTTCGTCCAAAATTAATTCGTCCAAAAATTTTGTTGTCCAAAATAAAATCGTCCAGATAATTTTTTGTCCAAAATTATTTCGTCCAGAATTTTTTTTGTCCAAAATTAATTCATCCAGGAATTATTTCGTCCAAAATTAATTCATCCAGAAAATTTTTTCGTCCATGATTAATTCATCCAGAAAAATATTTGTCCAAAACTATTATTAGCAAATTATTTGTTCTAGTATAC
>JAQFXU010002468.1:0-20595 GCA_034693705.1 Spatulosminthurus flaviceps
TATAGTATAGTACGTAGAATGAATGAATTTATCCTATAGGAATGACCTTATTTTTTTATCAACCCATTTCCACATATCTTTTCAACCAGGAAATGACTAAGAAAAAAGGAGAGCCATTGTTGATGAGGCAATTTGGATGATTTCTACAGATGAAGCTTCTTCCTCGCTCCTACATATAATATATTCTTATACATGTGACAATTCATATATTTGTTCAACTACAAAACCATAACCATGGACATAAAAACATGTAAAATAAACCTATAATATTGTATTATTAATTTTTTTATACCTATAGGAATCTCCATGTACAAGGAATATTACGTAATAAAACACCAATCCATCTATCCTCATCCTTTAATATACATACAAATTAAGACCTTCATTAAGTTATTGTTCCATAATAATTTGGAGTTCCCTCCTAATAATAACTTTTACTATTTTAAATATGATAACTTTTACTATCACTATGTTATGTACTACAGTCCTCAAGGAAGTCAGCCCTTTTGAGTGCAGCTAAGAAAGCGAAATTAAAATGCAACCCCTCCAGAGTACGATTTGCGGAAGGAGTCGTCATCAATGGATCCCCCTTATTTGCGGTAAGTCTCCTTTATTTTCTCTCTCCTTAATTAAAAGTATATTTGTCTATTTTTGAAAACTTGTTTTCCTTCTACGTATCTCACAGCATAGTTTCTAAAGTTTAAATAGCTCCATTATTCATATATATGTAGTGTTTTGTTTGGATTTTGTATGTCTGCATATATATAGTACGTATAGAGTATAAATATAAATGTATAGCCAAATTAAAATAAATCTGTCCACAGAGGATATTTAGGGCTACTACTCATGACACAACACCATGTAATTAGACAGGTATTTATGTGTTTCATTTGCTATAATATATAGAGCTTTCAGGGGCGTCGGAGTAGCTAAAATGCTAAAAGGGAGTTTATAACAAGGCCATGTTGATAAGTTGATGGTATTTACGATACATATATTATTTTTTGCATAGCAGAAAGAAATGCAGGAGAGAGGAACTTGAAATGAGCTTGCATCAGATGCAGAAGCCTACATAGCCTGGAGACTCCCTCGCTCTGTCGCACCGCATCCCACACACATATATTTGAGATCTTTATTTTGAACTTATGTACATTTCCCCTACAATAACGTTTATACGTAGGGTATTTTGATGCTACTCGTAAATTTGTTGACATTTCATTGGAAATCCTCTTGGATTTGTTTGTATTCACAGGATGCAAATACATGTAGCTTTAGCTTTCATATGTATTACATACAATTGTAATAGAAATTTAGCCAAGTATAGGTTAAGAAGAGTTGTAGGAGTGAGTATTTTTTCCTACATAAAAGAATTTATTATAAATTTATTTTTGTTAAGAAAAAAACAGTTAAGGGCTAAAAATAAAATTTCCAAGTGTATGTAAATATGTAAGCGTATGTATAGTAACGTAAGAGGATAATGATATTTGGTAGTGAGAAAAGTTTGAAGGGATAGACGTTACGTTATAAGTGACTTTTCTCTTTAAGGAATTTGTCTACCAAACTTTATAGGACTATTTTTTGGAGAGCTCAGTCAGAACAACATTTGACTAGATCTTGCTTCTTGTTGTTTCCGTGGAGGAGACAGAAAGAGAGAGAGAGAGAGAGAGGGAAAAAGGAACGATATGGTAGATTTTGATTCTCATAAATCTGGATATGTTTTTGCGATGAAGCAAAAACAAAATTATGTTCCTTAACACGCTCACACAGATGCAGTTTCGGGAGAGAATATCTAACTAAGAGGAAAATATGTATATATTTTGTTACAATGTATATATTTGAATCTCTGAAATTCCCTTCCTCTTGGTTGCCTTTCCTCGCTCTGTTTCTCCCACTCTCTTTCTCCTTCTTTGCTGGATATTATGTTTGAAGGAACCGACTTTATTTAAATAGCATGTTTCTTGGGAAAACTCTGGGGGTTTTTCCTTATAAGAAAATTTGCCTATATCGTCTATTGCTTAACATATTATAGCTACATAGAGGCACGCTCCCTTTTTCCATGCTTAAATTTTTCCATCAACCTTCAGTTCCAGAGCTAGAAAATTTACTTGAGTTGAGAAGCACTTTTGTAGGTATAAAAAGTAAAATACAGGGGAAGCTTATTATATTATTTGGATGTGTGTAAAGGGAGAATTATATGTTTGGGTGCTGGCCATCTGTGTACATAGTGTAGGTTGGATACTACGATGTATGTGTGAAAAGTTAGTAAAATGCTCCTCTTTTATTTTCCCTCAACTATTTTTGGGATTCTTCATACACACACACACATACACATTGCAAGCAAGAAGATGCGACGTGCGCTATTTTACTCAACCCAAAATATATCACACTACATACATTTTGAATCCTGGTTTTTTATTGTTCAATATTTAATCAAACAAGTGCAAGCTTTTTGTTTCTTCTCTCTCTCTCTCTCTCGCTTCTTTGAAAAATTGTATGAGGCTGTTTGTAAATTAGGTAAAAGTTATACATATATTGTATGTAGGTATTCATACTCGTGCCAAATTGATCGGTCTTTTGTAAAATCCCGGACCGACATGAGAAAAATGAGAATGTAGCGTTGCCTAAAGGACGGTGCTATAGTTGTAAGATGGAGTTGTTGGGAATGGTGATTATTTAATGCCAAGTGCAACATTTCTACAGTAGGAGCTTATTTGCATAATTTCTTCCCACAACTGTAAGCTGTTCAATATGGAGGAGACAGGACTTTATACTGGAAGCCTAATAAATGTTACTTTTATTTTATAGAATACAAGATTTGGTACCAATCCGGAGGGAACGATTGCAAATGGAAGTGTTGGTGGAGAGTCTTGTGTTCCTCTCATGCCCAATGTTTTGAAGGTGAGTTTTTTTTGTATAAATTCTCTGTATTTTTCCCATATGGATATTTACTACGTATTCTAGGAGAATAGGAGGAAACTCAAATGAGAGGTAAAGATAAATCAATTAAATCCCAAGCTAAAAGGCAATTATTATTGCCTCACCGAAATGAAAATCATTTCCCAGTCTGACACGACCATGAACTTTGGCATTAACGGTCCGTGCTTCTAGAGAGTTATAGTGAAACTTTCATTTTCTCCGAAAAACGGAATTATTCAAAAATTATCGGTTATTTTATGGAAACTGAAATTATGGACTTGGTCTAATGTCTCTCAAAACTTTACATGACAAATTTTAACTCATTTGTATAATCCACTACTGTATTTGTTGCAGTGTATTTGGCCAGTTAGAAAAAGGTAACCCCCCAGACGGGGGCATACCTTTTTTTCCAGACCTTACTATAATTAAGTACCACCAAGAAATAAATATTTACCTAATTTCAATTCCTACAATTCTAAAAATACAATCTCCAAAATGCATATGTATCTACAGTCATGCATCCTTTGGAATAAGAGTCGGAGAATAAACCCTTTATAATGAGGGAAGGGAATTTACAATAAATTGCCATTTAATTTACTGGGGAGAAGAGAAAAAAAGGGAAGATCTAGAAGAAGCGAGAGAAAGACGAAATAGAAGGAAGCGAAGCAATCAATGGGTTCCTACTGTGGCATGCGTAACTTTAATTATGTAAGCATACGTTTGAGGAGAGAGAGAGAGAGGCTCAATGGGGGAAGAAAAATTCAGGGTTCTCAAGTGTAATGGAAATACATTGGAGATTGACTTGAGGTTCGACAACTGGCTCTAAATAATTGAGGAAGGTTCTTCTTGTTTGCTTTTCCTATACACACACAAACACACACAGAAGCACATACACATGGACAAGTTCAAGGCCTAGAAGTAATAATTTTAGCTCGGATAATATGTTGACTTTGACTTGTGAACATGGACTTGTAAGTGTTCAGTGTCTAATGGAGATTAGGGACGTAATGTATAGTGTTGCTGATTTGACTGGATGTTGAAAGGAAGAATGTGCCTTGGCCTGATTCTTCAACTGGGAGAAAAGCACGCGGAGAGCACATCCCCTTGTCATATACATTGGATATATAAAAAGGAAGAAGAAGAAGAAGAATTATCTTTCTTTAATATGTTTCTTTCAAACTCTTTTTTTCTACGTTGGTCTCAACTACGTACATACATGCTTTAGGGGCTATAACTTCTGGATAGGGTGAAGGTTCCCTTAATTAGTCTTGTTGTACTAGTATGTATTTCCTATGTAGAGAGTGTAAATGTGAAGTGGGATGTAAAAGTAAAAGGAACATAGGAATAGAGTAGGAAGAGAAGTCGGGCTTGCTCAAGTCCGTGTTAATTATCCGGATCAATTCAATTTACTATAGCTTCCAACTCTGTGGATTTCATCTCTAGAGTAGGAGTTTTATCAAACCATTAATTATTCCAAGTTAGTAGCGGTAACTTGTCCTAAGAGCTTTTTCAACCGCTTCAGGGGATTCCGTATATATGTACACGTATAAAAAAGACATACCTCTTCATTTTCTACTACGCATGTTATTTCTATACACGTAGGACTTTGACTATACCAAATACTGTCTTGTGTTCTCACTCCGAACTTTACTCTCCCTTTAGCAAACAATTAACTTTGTGAATAAACTACTATAACTAAAGGAATGTCTTTTCAAATTTACTCTTTACCCTTCTTACTTTTCTCAAGTGACTTTTATCCCAACTAACTACATATTTTGTACTATGGATAGCCTCGAATCTGGAGAAAGAGAGAAATGCAGATTTGGAAAAATAACGATTTTTTTACTACCCACATTTTCACAGTTATGTGGACTTTAGCTGTAAGTAATACCCTGGAAAAATGATAGCAAATGGCAATAAATGATTTGTCTTGAGAAATTCTTTGAATTCGTACATGTTTTTTTAAAAAGTTTGAAATTTTTTTATAAAAGTTGTAGTAGCTGTAGCAATCATTGTATTTTTTTAAATGAATATTTGCTTCTTGAGAATTTTATTGAGATTTTTTGGCAGCAGTCTGGATCCAACTAAAAATTGAGAGCGTCACGGGCCATGAAATAAACCAATATAAAGGCTTATTGAAGGGGAGTATGTATTTGTAATGTAGTAATGGATTTTTCTCAATATTTCCAAACCTTGTATTGGCCAAGTTGTAAGGGAGGCGTGGGTAGTCATAGCTTTTACTACTTGATTAAAAATCATGGCAGAACAGAAGCTTTTCAAAGGAATTTTAGCATAGGAGTACACATATAGGGGGACATATATATAGGAGTGAAGATATATGCCAAGGCTAAAAGATTATTTGTGTGATAATAAAATTGGACGGGTAAAGTTTTGATTTGAAGTGAGACTGACGATCGTTAGAATATCCAACTATTTTTCGACATGGTGCCTGCGTTCAAAATTGACAGTTTAATATTGAGAAAGGGATTTTTTAAGTAATTTTTACATACATTTTCATGATGATTGTAGAACAAAGAGATTCCCATATGCAAAAAAAAATAAGGTTCAATATCATTCTGAGTTTGAAGTACCCTTGATTGACGCCTTTCTTGAGATTATTACAATGAAAATGATTGAGAGGGAAAGATTTTAGGAGGTGTGTGAGTGTGTATAGTAAAGTTAAAAAATTGAATTTTTTTATCAAGTTTGGAGTATTCAATTTCGGGGATTGGAAAATTTTGAAATTTCCTAATTTATATATAAATGTATGTAAAATTTAAAAGGATCATAGGAGATTTGTATGCTATAAATAATATTGAGTAATCTTTTGACAGTTGATTTGTAGGCGCTTTTCCCATATGTACAATGTAATAACTTACATGTAATTTGGCAATGTTCTTATTTCTTATGTGGTTTTAAATAAGAATATGCTTTTGTCTATAGCGTATTATTACATGCTACTTTTAGCTGCACTTGACTTCGTCACTCGCACCCAAATACATATTATATAGTGAACCACGAGATTTTCTCTGGGATGGGATTTTAATAGGAAATGTTACGGAGGAAATGATATTTTGAGACTATTATTAATTTATATGTCTTTGCGTCACGAATTCTGCGAATATCCTTTCAGAATTTCCTCTCTCAGACTCAAACACTAATAAGAAGCAATTTCAATGGATTTTGATTACTATACTTCTTCCCTCCAACAAAACTTATATGCTTGTATCTTCCAATAATGATTTCATTACAAAAGTAGATATATCATTCAGCTAAAAGGAGCTATCTCCAATAAGTACCAGAGTGAAGGAAAAAGTTCCAAGTCAATCCGCTATTGCATTTCTAAAACAGTAAAAGACAGTTTATCACTAATTATTCTTACGTTGACACGAGATTTACCTCCACAGTCTTTTGACTTGGCTCCTTGGAAAAGTAAATGCTTTAACCCTTTTTCCTACACACCTTTTTCGGAGATGGTCCCTTTTTGAATTTAGCGGACACTGCGGTACATACTATGTAAGTCGGAAGGTTTTTTACGGGAATAAGTTTTGTTCATGTGGAGGTGATCATAGAAAATAATGTTATTACATGGTGTATGAGAACGTGAGCGGAGTAGTTGTAAAATGAATTTCTCTCATACTTTGCCTATAGAAGCTTGACTAAAGAAGCGTAGCGTGCATGTCAGAAAAATCCGGTACCACACCCTCGGACCCCTTTTTTTCTGTCTGCTTATTGGGAATGAAATGAAAGGGAAATGGGGATTATGTTAATGTGATTAGTATTATTAGGGATATTTTCCCAATATCATTTCGTGATTTCTTTTGACTTTTGTTGTCGGGAGATGAGTCATTTCTTACTATGAAGCTCTTACTTCCCTGGGATTTGCCCTTGATGAGTGACACCCTGGGTGTTGTTGAATTTCCCTCATTTTGTTTTGTCACCTTGGCTTAATTTGTACGAATTATCTTCAGTCATTTGCTTCCATAAGGTGATAACTTCATGTTTATTTCACCTACCACATTAGGCCAAAGGGAGGTGAAAGGGTTGGGGAAATTAATGAGTTCATGTAGGGTAGACAGATGTAGGAGAAGATATACTAGAATAATAGGCATACATGTTTATATACGTAGCTAATAATTTGTTGTTTTTATATAATGTAGGAATTGGACTCAAACTTTATCTGAAATAATTATAGAGAGCTATTGATAAATCTAGGTAGAGCCATTAATTTTAGTAGACTGGGTCGAGATAGAAATAGGGGAAAAGTAGGTTGAGGGGAAATGTTGCGACAGGGAGCTTTCTTTTTTATCTCCTGGCATGTGTAATAAGTTGGGACTTTTGATCTACCTTTTGAGAAAGTTTTCCCAATGAATGATGACATGCAACCACCACCTGACAAATGTCATAACAGAGGAAGTGCCATCATCGTCTGTGAGGAATTTTAGTCTCTGGCAAGGGATCGATCCTTCCTCCATTAATATCAAAATTTCACCACTTCCACAATATCAGTCATAGTAGTAGACATAACCATGTCTTTTCCCTCTTCCTTTTTACATCTGCTTTCCATTTGTATCACACAATCCTTTCTTTCTTTCTTTCTTTCTTTCTCCTATCCATTCCTATTCATTGTGAATGTACATATATAAGTCAACATCGCAGTAGTTGGCTCATTGTTACTTTTCAACATATTTGTTCAAGATAGTACACAGTCTGAGAAACTTATCTACTATAGCTTTTATATAGGGTAGGGTATATAATCTATATAGTGAATAAAAGGGGTTCATTTACAACTCTTGTGGTTCCTTTAGTTTGGAAAGGGCTTTGTTATTTTTCACATATATTTCTCAAGACGAGAAGGATTTACTTATCGATTATGGAAAATATGCTAATAAATGCATACTAAAATGGTTCCTATTTAAATGCATTGTATTATGAGTATTTGCCTTGATTTGTTTATGTACTAGCGCCATCTACGGTATCGCTCTATTAATTAAATCTCAATTGAATTTCCTCAGTGCAAATGAATGCATCATTTTAAAGTCTCGTACTCCAAATATTTAGCAATAATTATTACTAATTTAAATGCGTATGACTATAGTATAGTAGAAAAGATTGAAAATGTATTTTGAATCCGCCAAATTTGAATTTTTTTCCAGGTATTTTTGGAAAATGGTCAAACGAAGAGTTTTAAGTACGATGGTTGCACAACCGTCCATGATGTCCTGGAATCTCTTCAACAAAAACTTACCGTCCGATGCTTGCAACATTTTGCTCTCGTCGTGGAACATGTCAAAAGTCTTCGACGGAACAAGTTAACCCTTCTTGACCCTGAGGATGCCCTTTGTAAGGTAAGAGGAAAAATTCTCTATTCACCGTATAAAAAACGTGAATGTCTTCTATAAAAAAAAGATTTTTCTCTTGATGGGATTCAATGATATTTTTTTCATCCTCGGAATATTATTGTTAATTCTGTCTCGCCCTGATTATTCAAGCTCAACTAGTACGAAAGTGAAGATTTAGCTATAGAAAATATAAAATTTATCTTGGACTTTTGTGCTTATTGAAAAAACCTAATATAAAATGAGTAGAAAAGGTTGGAAGGGTCCTTTGCTCTTTAGTTGTCCATGTGGTATAATTATTTATGTGCAATGCTAGAAAAGTCTCAAGTTTATACAATTATTCTCTTTGTATAAATTTGACAAGCCAGACTAAAATTTCTAGCCCATAATTTATTTAATAGCTATAAATTACCTTGCCTTTGGTTCAAAGTCCAGGTTTTTCTCCTTTTGAATCTATATAATTTAGGAAATCCAGATGAGTTAGTCAATATAATAGTGAATGCATTCAAGCAAGAAAAGTTTGTTGACATTTATCTGTGAGATTCCAAAGGGAAATGTGAAAGAAAAAGAAAAAATATGGAGCGTCCTCGTATTTCCTTTTCATTTGTTTTGATATTTCCTGTATAAACATACTTAGATTGTCTCCCTCATGAAAAAATCTTTTACGTGGTAAAAATCCCGATAGCTCCCTATATTTTCAATGTAATTTTCTTACCTTAATATTCTGGCCAGGCTATTCATAAGTATATGGTAGAGAATAAAGGAGGGTAGACTATTACGAAATAGTCTATCTATTTTTTGCATTAGCTTCTATAAAAAAAAATAGCATGGGCATACAAGGAATTTAAGACGAGCTTTTTATAAGTCCAAGTTAGAAAATAAGGTAATAAATTTAGAGTGGAGGAGTCCTAGACATACTCAACATCCTAGGATTTATAGGCTGCTCTGGTATGTGTAGTAACTCCATATATAATCATATAAGCAAGGGAAAAAAATACTAGTAAATTTTACCATGTACCTACATATTATGTGTTCATGTACATGATTTTTTTTTATCATACATAATTCACATATGTTTTTTTTCACTCACTATATCATATGAGGTAATAAACATCCGACGTATAGTTATACGTATAGTAGGGCTTTCACGCTAAAAAAAAGTCCATCACTTTAAGATGGTGAATGTTTGAATTAAGATGGAAATTCAATGTACATAGTACATAAAGCCACCCATGGAAGCTATTACGTTCCGTTGACATTTAAAGGCTGAAAATGTGACAGGGAAGGGGAAAGTATATGCTTGACGACTGTATTCTTATTTTAGATTGCTTCACAGCCTGGAGCCCATCACCTCCGTTGTCTCTTTAGAGTAACTTTCGTTCCTAAAGATGCTTGCGAGCTTCTCCGGAAAGATCCGGTCGCCTTTGAATATCTCTACATGCAGGTAATTATTGCAAGTTTAAAAAATAATTTCTACATAATATCCTTCTCTTGTTCCGTTCCTACTAAAGTCTATTTTTACTCGAAGATGATGGAAATATCTGAGGAAACACTTGGGATAAATTTCCTCACTATAATAACAAGTATATTTGTATACGTAATACGTACACACACTTTGTCATACCTTGTTGTGGTAAGCACATATGGGAACCCAATAAGGAGGTATGACATTAATGTGTATTTTTTCCTACGTAGACATTTTCTCTCTCTCTCTCTCTCTCTCCTCGACTATAATTAGAAGAAGACAAATTTAATAGGATTTTTATGTCATTTCCAAGCCCCGCAATATTTCTTATGGTCATAAAAATTGTGTCTGTGTCTGTGTTTGT
Source organism: Spatulosminthurus flaviceps (assembly GCA_034693705.1). Taxonomy (NCBI): domain Eukaryota; kingdom Metazoa; phylum Arthropoda; class Collembola; order Symphypleona; family Sminthuridae; genus Spatulosminthurus; species Spatulosminthurus flaviceps. The sequence continues at coordinate 10,085 of JAQFXU010002468.1, forward strand.
GTTTATGTGCTTTAATGAATTAAAATCCCTCCTTCCTCCCAAGCTTTTATACATTCTTTTGTATTTCTATATAGTAGAAATTCCTATCCCAATTGAACAAATATGGGAATGTAAAGGAGAAATATGCTAAATAATTTAGCTTCATAAATGTACATACATGATGACACAAATATGTAGTGTATGTAAATGTACATATGTATGTACAAATAGTTTGAGCTAAAAAAAACCTGCTAATATTTTCCCTCCGAATCATCCCACATGATGATTGTTTTATAGTAGGTTGTATGTACATACATAGAGAATAGAGAAAGACGAAGGGAAAAGTTTCCTTTTGAAAACGCCTCTCTTCCCTCCACTACTCTCTCTCTCTCTCTCTCAAGAATTGCTTTTTCCAGTTGTAATGAGCTTATTCATACATCAAGGGAGTCCTACATATATGCACATATAGACGTATACAAAATGTACATGAAAGACTGTAATTAATTAAGTTTGCCCACTCTTTAAAGTGTGAACTTGTCGCGAGGCTTTTACCATGTAATGTGTATCTACTTTTAGTATAGTGCACATTTAGTATATCATATCCCTTTTCCATGACACTTTTACAAGGGTATATGGTGTGAGGAGGGAAGACAAGATAAAAAAAATGTTCATGGGAAGGAGTTGGAATCCTCTCATAATGACACACTCTGTACCGTTGAGAGAAAATCTCCGGCCCAGCTGCAAACACACATGGACCAATTCCCCCGTTACTTTGACTGCTTTTCCTTCGGAACTATCCCAACTCACTGTTTTTAATGTCCTTTTTACAATCCCGCCACCCTTCTATTTCTCCATGTTTAATATACACATTTCTATACATACAGAGATGCATAAAAGTTCAAATACTAATAATAGTAGAGCTCATTCTCTTTTTCTTAGTCAGATCTATCTACCTGTGTATAATAAAATAGTAGATATTTAGTAGTAGTAGTAGTAGTAGTAATAGTAGCTAGAATAACTTAAGATCTCTCCCTTGGTAGCTCTTGCTAATATACGCTCTGTGTGAACAGACCTATTTTCATAAACTATTAAGGATTTAAGGATAAAGAGCAGGGTAATAGTTTGGGCTGAGATAATAATTCTCATCCTGTAATAATAATTCCACAATTCCCAGCTATCTTGTCTTGACTAACAGTATATTATGTAGATACATGCTATTGTAGTACATAAAAGCAAAGGCACTATGGACGGAGAAGAGTGTGGTATCTGAGTTTTGTCTGGGCTTTTGGGTATAATGATGTGGGATCAAAATCCATATTATCATGTTATCATAGTATCAGGGAAAATCTATTATTTTCTCCCTTCAAATAGCTCTACATTATAGGGAATTTTAACAGCTTTCTTATTCTTTCTCTCACTCCATGTTAATAGGTGGGCGTACATGTATTTAGGGATGAAGTGCCTATACATAGATGATATACATTAAAGATACTACTTACTTGGAATATTTACTTAATGGCTAGAAAGAAGAAACTTAGAAAGCTTGTTGCGTAGGAGAATATATGTGATATTATGTGAATGTAGGGGAATGGGATGTGCTATGGAAAACCTTAAGGATTTAGATCGTAAGGAACGTTCGTGTTGAGAAACAACAATCTTGTTTACATTATCTCACTCTCTCTCTCTCTCTCTCTCTCCTTGAGGTGCACATTCATGTAATACGTTTCTTACACATGACTGGAGTTGGTTATTACTCTGGAGGAACAGTATGTATATGTGTGTGTGTATCTTATTAGGAATCACCCCTCTACATACATGTATTTGCAAAACGGAATGGGAAAGTTGCCCCTGGAACTTGAGATTTACCTCACGCCTCACGTACTCTTTCTATAGAGGATGGATGTTCCTGTGTGTAGTTTCCAATGCAATATGTGGTTGTTTTTCTATGGGATTTTGCAACATAGTGGTTGGAAGGAGGATTTTAGAGATATGTACATATATAGTTGAGCTTTATGTATATATTATTAGCAATTAAGTAGGGATACTGTAGTGTAGAGGTGAAGGGCTATTGAACTAATGTTCCAGAAAACCCCGGCTCAATTACGGTAAGATTATTTAATTTTATTGAGCTAAGTGGTTTTAGGTTGGTGGAGGAGAGTGAGAGAGAGAGAGGAACAAAAACCACAGGGATTAGTTCCTTGTCGTAAATTTCTCTTACTTAGCATCTATCTCTCTACCTATCTATATAGATATATGCTTTACATTCAATATACTTTCCCTATCATTTACGTTCATATCATGTTGGAGTCATTTACACTTGTCAGAGAAATAGTTGTAGCGAAGATACTTTTTAGTGGGTCCAAATATAGAGCAGATATGTACATATATGTGAATTTATTTATTTATGTTTTTCTTGTCTACATGCATTGTTGGATAACACTGGGAGAGACCTCTCAATTCCAACCTCTTCTCTACTTGGGATTAAAACATAAGTTTACGAGAGTCTACATGCACGATTACTTAGAAATTAATGAGAGAGCTTTAGCCAGGGCTAAATGACACTTGCAAAGGATTTCCGCAATGAAAATTTTAAGCTTTAAGGTTTAATGTGTAGGAAAAATCATTTAAAGTTTTAACAATAATTATTGTTACTCTACAAATTTTCTTTAGCCTCAACAGATATTATAGCACTTGAGTCAGTGATAATTCTCAAGGGATTTAAATATAGAAACAATAAAAATCATTAGAGGAACTTTAAATACAGACACATAACAAGTGGCTTGGAAAATTATGAAGGATCCAATAACCCACAATGCCTACAATAATTAAAAGGATAAACGTTTTTCATCCTTAATTTGTATAAATATCCGTTTATTTTGAAAAATCTAGTCTCAGGTATGTGGATTAGGAAATACGCTATTAGGAAATTGATCAGTTTCAATATGTGTGTAAATTAAATGGAGGTTGATTTTACCCCAGAGTTCCCATAATAAGGTTGAGAGAATGATGTGGGAAGTAATTGAAATTGAGTGAAGTGAAAAGATTTGCGTAGGTAGATTAAATGGGAAACGATTGGTTGGTTTGAGTTTGTTACTACTACTAAATAGTGTAGAAATGTTGTGGTGTAGTTGAGTTAAATTAATTGTAATATTCCAAGGCTTGTCAAAATGTGAGCGTTCAAATGCTCTGGCTTTTCTTTAATTTACCTGTCAAATGACAATCTTGAAGGTTTATTATTGAACAAAAGAGCTATTTGAGAAATGTTCAACAAATTGATTGATATATGAAAAAGACAATATATTTTCAAGACTGTGGTGTTGTAGGAATTAAATGTAGTATTAGTAGGAGATGATGGAGCAAAACTCTATTTATATAATAATAATATATTGGACAAATAGGATTAAACCTTGTGATTGAATCCACGTTAAACTTGTTAGACTCTCATGCATTATGTTTCTTCTATGAATATGTAAGTATATCTGGGGAAGAGATCTACGGATAAGTTTATTAATTCTATGACATTCATAAATTTCCCTTGGATTTTCTCTACTCTAATAAATGAAAGCCATAGAAATTTTGCCATTTCTCCTTTATCTATTGAGCACAGAGAGGGACACACATACACGCACACACCCCAAACTGACATTGATAGGTCTTGATTCTTCATAGTTGCATTTGGCAGACGTACAAGAATGCAAAATTAATTAATTCTTGGCAAATATCAGAGGAGGAGGACAACTCTGGAGAGTGACAGAGACGGAAACTTAAGTACATTATACGTATGACAAGAGGGCTGTGTACTATAGCTATGAGAGTGGTGAGAAGTTGAAAATGGCAGGTTGATTCCTCATATAGATAAATATGTGAAAGCTCTTTGTAAAAGATAGGAAGGATTGAGATAAATCTCTTTCTGCCCATATGTCCCTATTTTATTCCTGCCACTCACTACATTTATTCTTTAAATTTCCATGATGAAATGATTCCTTTAAAATTGCTTTAGGAGCATTTTTTTTACCATATGAGCAATAATACATTCAATGACGTAGATAATATTTCGCGGATTTTGATAAAATTCCATCATATAACTGTAAAACGCTCTCAGCTATTTTATTTGTTCTCACAATTACCATACAGTAAAAACTAGAGGGGGTCTCTCTTTCCGAAGTGCATGACGTATTTTTTCCATATGGTGAACATAATATCTACATTTCTCTAAACTATACGGAAAAGAAACAATATACCATCATTATGGAGTCATGTACTTACGTATGTACAAATGCGTAGATTTCTGGAAATGAATTAGCCAAAAAGGTTTGAGGGTGTATTAATTTCGGATTGCCTTATCCACAAAACTCCATTACATTTCTATTCGTCCTGGGATATGCTGTTTTTGTTGAAAGATAAGTGTAGAAAAGTAGCTTTTCCACCATTAACAAGTGAAATAAATAGAAAGAACATGGAGAGAAAATAAAATTACAAATTAAAATGTTTTCCTCCATACATAGTACATACTGTATGTTCTGTATACACGACCCACTATATAGAATAAGCAACAAATTACTATTTCTCATTTGTCCCTCTTCCTCTACCCCTCGAGGAAAGGTAGAATGTCGATGTTTGAGTGTTGGTAGTTTATTAGTCGTCGTCCTCGTCTGTCTGTATGGTGCATATAATATGTGAATATGCCAAATGTACTTTCCTAGTGTCTCTGGGCTAAAATATGGAAGGAAATGGTTTGATATGGAAGGGTCGGAGAATTGCATACACACGAAGATAATTATTATGGGACTTGGCCTGCATGGCGTCAGTTTAGTTTCAAGTGAGGAATTAATGAGATTTAGCACTTGTTTTTCTCTCTCTTACCTCAGAGCCTGGAGAGAGAGAGAGAGAGAGAGAGTGGAGGATTGTATATTAAAGAGAGAAATTATCTCTTGGTAGATTCAGTAGGTTGTACGTACAATTCAGGGCTATATATATTAGAATTGAAGTACGGACTTAATATAAGGACCCACTATTTATGTATGAATGAGTTGATGATTATATGATGTATTGATGATGGCTATCTTCTAGTGCTGTAACGATGTGGTTCACGAACGATTTGCACCGGAGCTGAAGTATGACATTGCTCTACGACTGGCAGCATTACACATCCACCAACATGCCTTGGCCAACAATATGAGTGGGAAATTGTCTATCAAAGCCATTGAGTAAGTTTTTTTGTATCCTTGATTTTTACTCTGTGCATGTGTACTATGTATAGCTATAGCTATATGGTATTTACTTATATGCAAATGATGAAACAAAGTAGGGAGTTGCTTTTGCTCCAGGTAATATTCTACCGCTGATTAAAGGGAATTATAGTTGGAAAGGAAGGTAATTTTCACTTTTGTATTATTTAAACATTTGCGAGAGTCCCTCGTGCTCATAAACAAACCTGTCTGTTCTGACGGAAGACTCGGAGCCAAGGTTCTTTTGTTAGGAAGGAATATAACCACGGCCTTTATTACACCCGTCTCTATATAAGTTTTACTCCGCACCACTCCGTGGTGGTTGATATGCTCGGAGAAGTGTAATCATTATTTCTATGTGTACATCCTCCTCCTCTCTGAGAGAAGAGATGGATGTTTTTACGGGGCTGGGAGAAAAAGAGGAAAAAAGAGAAAGTATGAGAAAATAGTAAGGATTTTTGTACGGGTCCTCTTGCTTTTCCTCTTTTTTTTTTACTTGTGTATATGGTCATCATGTTTATTGCTATGGTCGTTATCGAGAAGTATTGAACTGTGACCTTAAGTGTGGACGGGAGCGTACCTTAGAGAAGCGAGTAGAGAAGGAAGGAGATGTTTCGTAGTTGAGCGTCAAATTGTTCTATGAACATAGGATGAGCGAGGAAGGGAGGAAGAAAATCAAAAGAAATGTGACTTTATGTGAGACAATGTTTTTTATGTAGGAGAGAAAGCTATCCTTGTTCCAAGGAACGGCTAGTTTAAGAAACGAGATGAGCATAGGGCTGTAAGAAGCTATGGTATGGCCATTCAAGAGACTTTATAGGAACTTATCGGTATAGTTTGTATGTGTATTTATACTAAAATGAAATAGGAAAAGGAGCCGTGTGAGAACGTGTCCACGTCCTCTTGTCAAACGATTCTTTCTAATAAATTATGTGTGAATCATTCATAATAGCTGTTTTTTTTAAATAAGGGAAATTTCTCCTTGAGCTTTTGACGGATTTGAATCCGAGGACTTTTATTAATTGGATGGATTAATCTCATTTAGACGTCCTACTTATTTTGATTGGTTTAAATTTGTATAATTTTTGGAGTAGCTATACTTTTTCCATGAAGGAGCAGGCGTGGAAATTAAAGACATTAAGGAAAAATCCCCGTTGTTGAAACGGGCGGGGTACTGTGGGATGAAATATATAAGTATATCTATACGTATTTCCTATACTAATACACTTTTTTCTACATTGTTTTTTTTCGTACAATATAGAAAGGAGTTCGGCCTGGAAAGATTCGTTCCATCCTCCTTGGCAGAGACAATGAAAAGGAAGGAACTGCGAAAACTTTTGCAACATTTCCTTAAATCCAATTCTGGTTTGGTTCCGGCCGGTCAGAAGTCCCTGACTGCTCTCCAAGCTAAGTTACATTATCTGCGAATCATTGGTGAATTGCCTTCATATGGTGCCAAATGTTTTGCTACTAATCTCAGGGTAAGGTTCCTTTTTACATTTGATATCTGTCTCTTCCCTATTAAAGTCTCATCTCCCATACTAATATTTTTTTCTCGATTGGTATTAGTAATGATATTTTCGGATTAATATTCTCCTTATTTTACTCACTCCCACCTAATCATTCTACTTCCAGTTCTATACTTGGAATTGATTTCCTTTGCCCTATAGTAGTTCTCCTACATATATAAAGACTTTATTGTCACTGCTTCCCAACGGAAGTAGCCGAAATGACTCAGTATACTATTTACAATGTTTAAAGACTTGAATTCCATGAGAATATTAAATTTCTCGATGACAATTATTATTATTCTCCTCTACCTATTATGACTAAACATTTCTACCACTTCCCAGATGAAATATGCTCCATTATCAAATCCAAAACAAAAGCTCCCACACATTCCAAATCCATCGACATGAGTAACCACCCTCACTTTTTAGCTTAGTAATAATAAAATATTACAAGGAATTTTTCATCCCTTCCCGTTCATATAGTACTTAAAATACTATTACCTTTCTCTCATTTAGCCATTTACGAAACTACCGTGCTCTTTATCTCCTCCACTCCTCATCAGTTTGTTTAGAAAGTTGTATATGTACCTGCATTTCTGAAGGGACTAACAACTATAAAAAAATCGTTTCAAGAGCCTCTGCATCAGTTCAGTATCAGCTTACAAATGTCAGCCCGAGCTCAAGCATAATTCACTGGGGGCTAAGTCACTTATATGTAGGAGCATAGTCTACAGTGGCAATAACTGCAATTTATTGATCGAGACGCATCTGTCTGTGCTTATGCACTTTTTCCAGTATCACACCGTCAACCATAATATATCTTGTAATTTAATATCCTTTCTCCCCGCATCCTTCATCTTACAAACAACTTGAGTGCACAAGTACATACATATGTAATGTACATGTGTAGACCAGACTAATAAAAACAAATTTTTTTTCAACAACCAATGAAATACTTTCCCTCCAAAGCCACACATTCCTTTTCCAGGGTGCCAAAAAACATACATTATATATTATATATGTATCTTCAAATACCATTATGAATCCCTACACATAGTCATTTGACACTCCCGCACATATGTGCACATTCACTTGGAGAAATGACTACTACACTTGTGAGGAGGATATTTTCCATGTATTTATTACAGACTAAAACTACTCCATCTTGTAGATATGCTCCTGTATAATATTTAATATAGGAAATTACATATTAACGTCTAACATACATAACATTTTCATGATGAAGTATCTCATATGATAATCTCAATCTTATTTTTATGATGTGGTTTGAAAAAATATTTTATATCAAGTTTTTTAAACTCGACCAGTGAGCTCGAATCCGTGAGAACCCCACCTCCTCCTCCTCCTCCTCTAGTAAAAACTGCATAAATTACCTTAGGATTTTATCACTTCCGGGAAAATAACTTGCCCACATATAAACCACCCCATTTTTACCTACACATCCTCCAGTAGTACTTGACTATAAAATTGGTGGTACTTGAAATGAAGTAGAAGATTTTTTTTTAGGGGGAGGTCATATCTCTCTTTAGGCAAGTATAGAAAGTTAAAGAGGAAAATATTGATGAGGAGGAAGTCAAGTGACATGGAATCACCATGTTCATGGGTTTTATGTACACAAGTAAATGACCCGCTCTGATTTAATCAATGATGTTTATGGAGTTGGGACTGGGGAAGAGTGAAAATAAAATAGCACTTTTCAATCTCTTCTTCTTCTTCTTCTTCTTCTTCTTCAGGCCAAAGGGCCAAATACTTGGATTCTCATATGGATTTAACCAGCTTTCCCTTCCACATCAAAGCTTTTTCCCCTCAGTGCAGTCCATCTACGTACACAGAACCGTCAAAAAACTACATAGTAACACCAAATCATATTTTCACTCTTCTCTCGTATATATCGATATTATGTACATATTCATGTGGATTTTCCATGCTTCCTTGCCTCAATCGTTGGTTACTATACTAGGGATAAGAGGGAAATTCAAGGGTAAAAAAGGTCCAGGGAAAGGAAACCCTTCCACTGCACTGATTAAATTCGACACTTTAATTTCACGCTTGATAACTTGTTCATAAAAGTTGTTAAAAGCCGGGCCAAAAATTGAACCTCAACCACGACGCACGGGGGCTGACACGTCAACTTTGCTCAATTTCCCATAAAAACCACATCGGAATTAATTTACAGTAAATTCTCATACGTTGTTGCATAAATCCTTTGACACTTCATCCTCTCTATTTATAAGAACGTCAAATAACATTTCCCCCTTGAAATAAATAATTGAATTTTTTTAAACCTCTCACCCTTTCAGTGACAGTCCATCTCAAAATTTTCATTTCCTACTTGAAAAAATTACATTTAATTACAGTTATGACACTATTTTTGAATTCCTCAAAATTAATTGTATTTTTTTTAAATATTTTTTTGCAGCAAGATTCTTCTACGGAGTGTGTATTACTGGTCAGTCCCAAGTTCGGAATTAGTCAAATAAGTGGCATTAGGAACAGTGTGGTAAGTAACGATGTGAGTTTTTTTTCTATCCATGCTTTTTTCTCCTATCCATCGTTCCTAAAATGTTCACTCGAGCAAATCCTAATTCTCTGTATTGTATGGACATGCTTCAAAAAATGACACACTTGCATTTGAAAAACCTGCGGACGTCACTCTCTCATATAAAGGTACATACTACGACGGAGGTGGAGAGAGATTTTTCACGACGACTTGGAAATTGAGTTCCTTTACCCAAAACCCTTTGAATTTTGCAAATTACATGAAAATTTAATGAGCTTCATTCCAGCAGTAAATATTTGTCTCTCGAGTCTATTGATCTGGAGGAGTGAGCACACATCAAGTTGACTTTAAAATTTACACATTTCTATGTATGCGCACCATTTTACCCACAACTTGTAGAAGCTTCAAGCTCAATGAATATTCTACATGTCCTATGGTTATGTTGTAGTATTATAATATGTAAGGGAAGAAAGGAACTGTAGAAAGCAAGGACAAGACTTTTAAATCTCATTACTAAGCTTTTTTTATATGAAATTGAGGCGTTTACTATGCACTGTACTTAACTTCATACACGTTTATTGGATTACCTCAATTATGAATGTACCTCTTAAATATATGATGTTGTGTGAGTGAGGAAAGCTCTCTTTATTTCTTTTGCTTTCCATGTACTACCGCACGTTTCCGCCCAACCTCCTCTCTCTTTAAAGGCTTGGACCTACTCCTATAAATATATTTATATTTGCATAAATGCCCTCTCTCCCACAACATAACAACAGCTCTCTCTCTCTCTCTCACTCTTCCTCCATATAAAAATATACGTTTATATCTATATATAATTTTCGAATAAGTTGTCATGATGGGGACAGCCAAGTTTCCCTATGTACAAGAGCAATAATTTTTATTATGGTCATACTTAAAAGGAACAAAATTCCCACTTGGTTCTCACCAGATATCTTTTTTATGGCACCCTCATAGTGTTTTTTTTACCTTATCCATGTATGCATGCATTTGGAGTTAGAAATAAGACTCACTATTTTTCCACCAATACTAAAAAGTTATGATTTCCCCTTTGCTTTCTCAAATTATTATAGTTTGTACTCATTGGGTAAAGGAAATTAATTTCTAGGATAATGAAACTCAGTCGAACTACCACTCGAAGTTTTAGGTACTTTAATCTTCATGTTACTCATGGACATTTCTAAGACCTTGATTTCACTAGTGGACTTAACCATGGTTAAATTAACCATTGGCTAGTTTAACCATTATTTTCGT